>JAHWFP010082000.1:0-16821 GCA_023313725.1 Lithobius niger
AAAAAAAAAACGTAGGGGCGCTTCCCACCAGTCAGCAAGGGATTCTGGGGGAGCGATGTTAGCGATTAACCACTGTAGAATCCTTTGCCGGTTAAGGCTTTTTATTTCTCTGTATGTGAAGTCGTGTTTTTTTGTCAACTCCTAATACACAGAGTCGTTACTGGTTGCTTTCTCAATCAGTCGCTGTGGCTTGGCCTGTGGGTTTGTGCTTCCAGCTCTCAACTCCACGTGCGGTCCACGGTTCGAATCCCGGGCGAGAGGACTTTTTTTTTTGTAATTTTTTTCGTTTTTATGCAAGCTGCAAAAAAATTTTGCCTTTTTAAATATCTCTTTTTTTTTAAAGATTTTTCTTTTAACCCCGTGTGGAAATGATATTTTCCGTGGCCTCGTGTTTATTTCGGTTGACCGCCTCCCGTACAAATAACGCGGGACAACTAGTTGTCCCTTTTATGTATTTGGCTACCAGAATGCTGCATAATGCTACACATAAAATAGTAGTGGTTATTCACAATCATATTATATTTGTAGAGTATCCTAAATGTAAGTAATTTGTATTCATGATCAATTTCAGAAGGGGATATTTCTCTTTTGGAGTCGAATCGACTTTGTCAGCTTTGTTCAGTCAATTTCGAAGTCTGTCAAGGTTGTTGTCTGTTTAGTTGTTGACCCAAAAATAGTGCAGGCATAGCAAATAGTGGAAAGAACCCAATGCTTCAAATAGCAACTACTTGTTTTTTAGGGGAAAGATTTACTCAATCATACATAAAGTTTGATTAATCCTTTGTATTTTTAGGATCAGCAATATTTCAATATGGGTATAATATTTACAATTTTCATTATATTCCATCTCAAGATGTTAGCTTTGGGTAACATGTTTGACTTTATAGCTATTACAATTCACGTTATTAATACATTCTATTTTATAATGTATAATCTGCTAATTAGCCGTTTGAGTGTGAGAAATTGTAATGTGTAGAAATATAGTTTTTTTTTAAATTAAATATCATTAACTTTATTTCATGTGATATGAGTCATTCGGCAGGTTTTGTATCACGATATTTTGATTGGTATTTATTGAGAGAAGGAAAATGTCAGAGGCATAAAAGGTAAGGATATAAGTAATGTTTAAATCCGAAATGTTGGTAACATAAATCAGGAAGAAAATAAGTTATAGGAAAGATCCTTGTGAGACACCAAAACAAACTTCATTCCATGTACTTAATTAATCATTGATTTTGACATTTCTAGTTCTGTTTGAAAGTATTTCACCAGTATTCAGTTGCTTTTACCCCTTATACCATATTTCCAAAGTTTATTTAGCAAGATTTCATTATCCAAAATTTTGAAGGTTTTTAAGTCAATAGCAATAACGCTAACAAGGGGTCGAACAAATAGGGAAAAACCTGTTCTAATATTCACCAAATAAATATTTGAATATTCGAATATTCGTTCAAAACTGTTTTTCCATTTTTAGGCTGATCCCCCCCTCCCCTATATAATACGTTTTTCATTAAATATTAAAGTTTTATTCAGCCCATTGCCAGTGCGAGGCATACGTAACATAACTGCCAGTTTAATTTAGTCTACTGGGCAAGTCAACTTGAAAGCCTACTTAACACAATCCAAAAAATGATTGACAACTGACCGTAATTCGCCAAGGTGTTTTTTCCTTTGATATTGCATTTGACATCATCTATCGCCTGGCTAATGTTAGCCTGGTTGAATTCCCCATTCTTCAGTTCTTACATTTTTAGGAAAAATGGCACGTGCATTCGTAATCTCCACCCTCGCCCCTCCCTCCATTTACGAGTTACTAGTCCAAAACGCATAGATAATTCCACTAGAGATTAGTAGTGAGGGAAGGATAGAAAGTGTAGTGCGGACCGATGAGGTCTCGAGAAGCTCACAGGAAAATTAAAAAACCAACTCAAAAATTTAAAAAATATAGTTAGATAGCACAGAACTACACAGAAATTGGATGATCTACCAAAATCTATGCAAATAAAAGAAAGACTTCACATTTTTATAATTTTATTAATTGGGTAGAAAACTATATTCTGTTAAAAAACTTCAATTAGTTGAAATTCCCAATAGGGTTATGTTTCGTTGTATTGCACCGTTTCATTTTCAGTGTTGACTTCTCTCTACTCCAATACCACAAGATTTCCGTAATGTCCTCTTCATGACCATCTCTACTAGTATAGGAAAAATAGGATTGAAGACGGAAATAGTAATTATAAAAAGCTGATTCCTTCTGAAATACGTTCTTTAGGTCCCCCTGTACTTCATCAGAAATGCTATAAAAAATCTGCGTCGGGAACACACTTAAATTTTGAATAAATGGCAGCCATCTTAGAATTTTCCAAAAATGCCATAACTCAGCAATGGCAAAGTATAGTGACTGCGGTTTTGCGCTAAAATACATGGTTTGTGTAGTATAGTGGACTATAGGTTCCCTGTACTTTCCCAGAAAAATCCCTAAAATCTTGCATGGGGAACTTAATTAAATTAAAATAAATGGCCGCCATCCTATATTTTGCAAAAATGCCATAACTCAGCATTGGGCTATCGTACGGAGCTACTGTTTTGCATTAAAATGTTTGGTTTATGTAGAATAGTCGACTTTAGGTATCCCTGTAATTCCTCAAAAAAATCCCATGAATACTGCATGGGGAACACAATTAAATGTGAATAAATGGCCGCCACCTCGGATTAAAAAAAACATACCTCAGCAATGGACAATCATTGGGTGCTTCTGTTGGTGCCTAACATTTCTGTTTTGGGAGGAGAATACATTACTGTAATAAAAAGTCTAAAGTAGAGAGTAGATGTAATTTTATTAGTATATTATTGCTTAAAACGGTTTGGTAACATAAAAAAAAGCATTTTTGAACTAGAGAATTGTAAACACGTATACATAAACAGGTAAGTGATCAATCTGCCTGACAAATTTGTTGTCTTTTATTAAACTCGTCTTCGTTTTACATAAACTCCTCGGTTGGAGGCATTGGTACATTTTGCTTTGGATTGAGCTTCGGTATCACAGTTGCCTTCGATATCATCTTCAGCTTCCGAATCTAGGCCGTTGCTGTTACCTCACTAATTACCCTAAATGGACATACTTAGGTTCTTCTGAAAGGGTGTGATGTTTTCTTTCCAGCAATGCTAATTACAGTTGTATATCTTAAATAGAACCCACCGTGGGTCTATTGAAAGGTGTCGTCGTACTGGGATAGTGACTAAAGAGTATGGTTTCGATTTCAAAGTGCTCCTATGACCTATCTAATTACCCTAGATGTACATACTTAGGTCCTCCTGATAGGTGGTGATGTATTCCTTCCAATGATACCAATCTCAGTTGCGTATCTTAAATAGGGACCGTCTACGGTTGTATTTTGTCATAATAGTGTAGCGGCGATAGAGCATCACCAAATGTTGCTGAACAGAGCCAACGCGTCTAGTGACGCTGATGTTTTGGTTGTTGAAATAACAAAAACAGAAGCGGAGTCAGGATGGTTAGCTGTTGTAGTTTGGCGTGGACTCAGATATAGTTTTAGTCATTGCTGCCTTGACACAACTCCAAGGTTCATGTTAGTTTCAGAAAATTCTGCCAACGCTAGAAAAATTTACTCAGCAGAGAATTACACGAAGGGCTTGCTACATGACGAAACACATACTTTTTATACACACTTTTATGGGATGCGACAAATCATCTGCTTTGTACAGAATAGGTCCAATTACAGGTTTCAACAAGCTAAAAAAGGGCCTTGATCTACAAAAATTTGTAGAAATATTCACTAACCCAAATGCGTCACAGGATTGAGTTGCAGCTGCAGGGGAGCAATTCATCGTCCATTTTTGGAGGAAACGTTCAGAGGGACTTGACAAAACCAGATGCAAGAAGTATGTCCAGACCGTTGGTAAATAGCCTCCATACTATGTAATAAATCTTGTTAGTTTCCTCCTATTTCAGCTGCATCCCATCACCATAGTCTGCCAGTATACAACTAAGTCCTTGCTCGGAAAGGTAACTTCTTTTCAGCTTGACCGTCGAACAGGGACACTATAACACTGTCAAATCCACTCCCCCCTGTACCAGACAACCTACTGCTCGTCATACGTTGCGGGTGCAAAGGAGACTGCTTCCGAAATTTCGAGTGCAAGCAAAATGTGCTGACATGCACTACTCTGTGCAGCAAATGTACGGGAGACCCCTACTTCTGTCAGAATATTCCGGAGGATAAGGATATATATCAAAGCCAAACGTACCAGGGCCTCCACCATAGGGGATTATGCAAAACGAAGAAGAGTTTGACGAACACTTAAATTTCTCATGTTGTTTGATTACTACCAGTGTATGTATACGTTTGCAATTCTTTAGTTCAAAAATGCTGATTTTGTATGTTATCAAACATATTTTACGTTATAATATGTCAGTAAATTATATCAACTCGCTTTTAATTGCAGTAATCAGTTCTTCTTCCAAAACGCAAACATTTGGCACCAACAGCAGCTCCCTATGATTGTCCATTGCTGAGTTGCAGCTTCTTTGAAAAAATCTAAGATGGCGGCCGTTTATTCAAAATTTAAGTGTGTTCTCCATCCAGGATTTTTTTTGATGTTTCTGGAAAGTACAGTAGACTTATAGTTGACTATACTACACAAAACATGCACTTTAGCGCAAAACAGCAGCTCCATGTGATTGTCGTGGGATTGTCTTGTGGTTGCTGAGTGACGCCTTTTTAGAAAAATCCACGATTTCTGCCGTTTATTCAAAATTTAAGTGTGTTCCTCATGCACGACTTTTTTATTTTTGTGGGGAAGTACAGGGGGACCTTAACACCGTATTTCAGAACGAATTAGCTTTCTAATAATTATTTCCTTTTCGAGCCAAATTTAGGTCTAAATTACCTATACTATACCCCCAGCAATGATGTGCACAAGACTATAAGTCCATCCACCACCTTGTTTAGTTTGTCGTAATCTACTTCAGATTCTGCTTCAGCCAACTCTGCTTCATCTCACCCTGTTACATACGACGCTGCTTTGTCAGTCAGAGCCAGTTTTTCCAGAAGACCCGAACCACTTTTCTTCTTCTTCAAGTCTTCCAAAATCGGATTGATAACTTGTATGTACTTCCACTCACGGTTTAATTTAGGCTTTTCTTAGTCAGGGTCGTTGTATGATATATGATATATATCAAAATCGATGTATAGGAAACCAAGACGTCAGACTCATATGTTTCGTATGAAAACATTTTTTAGTTTGTAAATTCCATAGGTGATTTTGTGTTTGGTACTGCCTTCGGGTAAACACTATATTGTTCTCGAATAGTTTCACTACTTTATCGCCAATGATGTGATCTCCTGTGTCAATGTTGTATCTTAACCCAAACTCATAATCATCATCTTTTGGCGCTTCGAAAAATCTATGCAAATAATTCTGTGACATCTCGCCCTAGGTTTGTCCCTACACAAGAGGCTCTAAACAGTGAAGTGAGACCTGAGGAGAAAGTTCGAAAGGGGTTGAAACTCAATATTTTTGTAATTTACATCTGCTCTTTAAATCCAGAGGTACTCATACCACAAATACTCATAACACAAAGCCATTATACCGGTGATAATGTATTGCTTTGCTCATGCTCATCGACTATCATCATCACTCTCCTCCCTACAGTTCAATTTTTTGTTTTTGGAGTCCTCCTAATCTTGTCCCTTCTTAACTTTCATGGTGAGTCTAGTGATGCTTTTCAATTAAACAATGACGGTTTCTAACAATTCTTAAAGTTATTCTCCTGGAAATTCTTTATCTTATTACATTACCAAAAACTTTTTTTAGTATTTTGTTTGTAAAGTCCACACGCTTACATACATAAATTTAAATAATTTCTTTTAGTGAGGAGAATTTTGCTTGAACCCAGATTCTATGGTGATTATAATTGCTTTTAGCATGTCTAACAAGTCCCCGACATCAAAACATTTTCGTACACACATTCTTGGTTTTCGACCCAATGACGAATACGGCAGAATCTACTTCCATCATGTGCTTGTAGAATTCAGACCACTCGCTGTACAAAAGCTGAATTAACGTGTTGAGGTTGCTGTGAGAAGTGAACCTGTGTATCATTACCAGTGAACTGAACACAAAGTTTCATCTTCCTACTCAAAGTTACGGTCTGATTCGGCATCTCCTCTATATTTTTTTAACTTACCCATTACAACAAAACTCGTTTTGGGATCGTCTTCAGGTAGTTATGTAGGATGATAATTCGTTTGAAGATCACGGCATCTTTGCCAATCTGATCAAATGGATTGACGGTAGTACGTAATTACTGAACATGTAGTATCCTTCATGAGTAGCCATGGTTCCTGATGTAGGATCGTATAGTTTTAATTTCTTTTCTTTTTCTTGCGTACAGGGGAATGGGCATCGTATATAGTTTATGCCCCTCCATATTCCAAGAATCCATAAGCACCTAATGTAATGAAAACATCAACAATACTAATGCTGAACGTGTTACATATCTTTTAACGATGCAATGATGTTCCTACGTGAACTACATTTGTTTACTACCTGTTTCATATTGCTTTTCAAGAACGTGTAGAAAACATCTAAACATGAATGTGGAAAGTATAGAGAACATCTGAACGTAAACTATCAATGAACATAAACGTGTTTAGACACCTCTACTGATGTTCCCATCATGATCAAGATCGTCTTCGCTCACCTCATACATTAAAGAGAAGAAGACATTAGGGTGTGCTGAAAAAAGTTCTATATCGAAACGTAATAGTGACAAAAACGTTCCTAAAATGAAAAAATCGACAGCAAAAACAAATTAGGTCGGATAATATTTGACCGTCGTGCATCAAACTCAAACTTTCAGCCTTTTGACTAATTTGTACAAATTTCATGTAATTTTTTTTATTATTTAAAAGAATGCAATTTTTATGGAAAGGTTAATATTTATCCCTCGTGCTTAGTGGTAAAATTGTAACAATTTTTGTATATTTTCGTAATATTGGTTGTGACCAATAGTGTTCATAATATTTTCACTGTTCATTTTTAGGATGTAAAAAAATACATTCCTGTATTACCAGATCAGTATTCAAAGGCAGCGGTAAATTCCTCATCTAGTTTATCAATATGATTTTGAACATATATTCTTGAGTTAATTTCAGTTCCAATTGTGTCAGATATATGAAATAAATATGTGTACTTAAAGTTGTGGGATTTTTCTAGGCACTAATTTCAATGTTATAGTCCAATTAGTTTTTTTTATTATATCTCAAAGTATCGAAGATCAGATACTGGAAAATATATTCGTGAGTTAACAACTCCCATCCTAATTGTTCTAGATGCACAAAACTAGTACGGACGTTTAGACTACATTGTGGTCTATCCACTGGTACCTTATTCACTGTTCTAGAGTTTTTGCCAAAGTAGTGGGGTGAGTCAATCTTAGTACTACAAATCATAAATTATTGTTAAGCACGTACAATACTAAGGAAAGTTACATTCAATGCCATGACACCACTGCTACATGATTTTCCTCCTTCCCCAAAAGAAGGGGTACCTAACAAAGTGGTGATGTTGAATGTGGTAAAATCGGCGATATCAGCACCGTCAGCTTTGATTGAGGCAGTGTGGGGGATGATCTTAGAACCACGGTGGTGTTGTAGATACTGGTTAACAGATTGACGACGTCTTTAACGCTCTCTCACACAGATATTTATTTTCACACACATGGAGTTAATGACCTGAGTTGTCTGTTATTATATTTTAACTGTTCAGGGTGGAGTAACTTCATGGTGTGTTGCATAACATAATCCAAATCACATAAGTTTGTAGTAATCGGGTCAGCACAAAGAATAAGAAAAAGTAACTTACGGGTTCATGTCCATAAAGGAACTGAATGGGGACATAGGACAGGGGAAAAAGAGAAACGAGTTTCCCCTCTATTAAATACTCATCCGGTATCAATTACACAGGCTAATCATTACTGCGGTGATCAACAGACAGGTAGAGGCATAAAGTTTCAACATAAAATATTCGGTAGGTTGACAGCGTCACTAAGGAGAAAAAACATGATGCAAAGGGGAGAAAAGAAAAAAGAACAGTCAGCGTTACCAATGGTTACAAAATACAGGAAACAAACCAGAAACACACTAGTACAACATCAAGATAGTGAGTATCACAGAGCCCAGGATTCAAGGATGTAAGTCGCAATAAGGGAGAAAAGACAGTACAATTGTCACAGTGCATCTTAAGTCTCAGCAAGAAAATCAAACCAAGGTACTCACTAAAGGCACAGCTGAAGTGCTCCAAAACAAAGTGATACTAGAGAAAAAAGAAAGGTTTCTTATATTTTTTTCACATAATGCCTTTCAAGACTATGATTGACAATGGCTACGGTGTTACTCAGAGCCTGGTACCGAACCGAACTACGGACCTCATTGTAACATCAGAAACAAAGAGCGACCCAAACCACAAAGGGAAAACTAAGAAAAATTGATAAAAAATTCATAAGTGTTAATTCCTTAAAAACTATGGTTAATCATTTCCTCACACCGGACCAGCCATACTCGTTTGTATTAAAGTTAGTCAAAAAACATCATAAACATTAGTAAGAAAACCATAGTCAATAATACAATAATTTCTGACCACCAAAAGTGAGGAAAAAACATCGGACTACAGGAAATACACTTTGAGGGGGAAAATATTATCTTGTGCTCAAAACACTCCTAAAAATAACAACTTGTAATAAACACTTCATTACAAAACTTCTGATTTACTCGGTTGGACTCTGAGGGACAGGCCCTCCCTAACATTTTAATACGTTTGTATACTGAGGGTTTGGTGAGTATATTGGCCATTAAATCCCTTGTTCCCCTGAATTTCAGATCAATTAGTCCCTTTTGAACGCAATCTCTAATGAACCACACCTTCCTGGCGTAATATTTAGACTGAGATGTCTATATCAAATTATTCACCAAATCAATGGCCGACTGACTATCAGTCTAAACTACAGTTGGTTTTACCTGTACAGGGGCACATAGTTTTTTTTTATAAGGCTCATTACCCACAAAACGTCCCTAACACACTCCACTATAGCAATGATTTCCACCTCTGCAGAACTTAGACCAAATACCTTTTGTTTGCTAGTTTTCCAAACAATCAGACTGCCATCTGCTTTGACTACGTGGCCGGAAAAATGCCGACCATCATATGTAAAATGCCAAGAAGCATAACTGTAGCCTTCTACGTGTTCCGAGTTGACAGTGAGTTTGGGGAAACAATAATTGCAAATTCCAAGATGCATGTATTTCAGAATCTTTTTTGTGGCATGAAGGTGCATTTCACAGAGTTCCTCTGAGAAATGAGCCAGGTTCGAGACCTCAAAACTTATGTCGAGGTGCGTGGCCGAAACCAGGTACATGAGAGACCCAATGACTGACTGATAACACGATTTGTCACAGAGGGGAGTATCGGCACATTCGTCTAACTTTTGATATGGGCCGCATGAATAAAGATGTCTTTCATATTTTCTACCCCATATCTTTCTACAGTTTCTCGACATACCTGAGTTGAGAGATATATAGGCCTTGTTCCCATTGTTCAAACAATAAGCCCAAGTACAGACTATTTCTCGTCTCCACGAGCGTGTAATGAATATTGATTTTAATAATAATTTCATCTATCATAGCGTCAGGGTTAGGTAAACAATAGTCGTCCACGTGGGCTGTCAAAAAGCAACCAATGTCCATCATCCTTCTGCCAAATAAAAAGGTAGGGATCTATCTTATTCTGTAACATCCCACCGGCAAGGCGTGCATTTCTCATCTGCTCATGCCAGCTCTTTCCTCCCTGCAGAATCCTGTATAACGCTTTAATTAATCACCACATTTTTCCCTCAGTCGGCCCATAACCTTGGGGCGGTTGTAAATATAATTCCTGGTCACAGCAAGACTGGAGATAGGCACTCCGGACGTCGTAAGTGCAGATAGAATAGCCCCTGGACTTTCCCAGACTAATAACAAAGCGCGAAGTGTCTAACCTAACGATGGGACTCGTGGTTAAATCGAAGTCATAACCAGGCCTGGCCAATGAGCCGCAAGCTTCAAGACGTGCCTTATATTTTAGGAGAGTCCCGTCCCGATTATATTTTTTCTCATACACCCATTTAGATGGTAAAATTCTGACGTCCGGAGGCCTATCTACAAGTTCTCATACCCCAGCTCCTCTAAAGCATCTAATTCCCTCCTCATTGCAGCCTCCCATTCTGTCTTAGATGAGGATCTCATTACCTCTTTATAGGTAGACGGCACTGGTACCTCCTCATCAACCCCCACAACATTTTTCCCATTCCTGAAACCTAATTTTATTCACAATTTGCCTCATTGATTTACCCTTAGGCGATTGCCGCTTTAAACCACAATTAAAAGGGGTCGACGATGAGTAACACCATTTACGACACTGCTGTGGTGCCGAATGTGGGACTTAAGCATGTTTTGTACTTCAAACTTGATGGGTGCAGCACTAGTAGCGCTCTCGATATGTGATTCAGCTTCTGCAGAGGGAAAAACTCTATAGCATCAACGTTAACCCCCTCTAAGTCATCAGTATTTAAAACACCCTTATAATTACAATCAAGGCACAACTTATTTTTGGTAGATGGGCGAAACGTTGTTTGTGTCTGCCCATACGGCAAAGCTAAAGGGCTAAGTAGGGTATCGGGGATAATTTTGTTTGACCTGTCAACAGATACTTCGCACTGATTTATTAAAATCGGCTCTTGCAAGTGACATGAAAGATTTAGGTTAGATGACAACCCTGGTAAAGTACGGAACTGGGACCTAACCATTTCGAAAGGTAAAACAAAACCTTCGGGACTCACAACTAAGTCTACTTCGTGTCAACGGTTATGACGTCTTGCAAACAAAGCTAACCTATGCGGTTTCGCCCTCTCCCGGAAATAAAAGCATTTTAATCTCATATTGCCATTGACACCAGCCTCTAACAAACGTGACACACTAATTAAGTTATGAGACGCATTTGAGATCGCGACCACGTCACGTAAGATGATCGGGACTCTCATCCTTATTTACACCCATTACCGTTAAATCACCAACAAGTTTTCCCTCTATATATGTGTCACCTGCTGTGAGTTTTACACGTACGGTTTTACATTTACAGTCTTACCACTTGACCTCATAATCGAAATTGACTCAAAAGAATCTAGGCCGAAGGCTGCAACCTGTAAATCCTGAAATTTGATTTACAACTAGAGTCAGCATAATGATTTTCAGCAAACACTTGCGGCCCTAACGCACAAACTGTTTCCGGCATTGAAATTGATTTGGTAGTTAGAGGGACTTCCGTAAAAGGCTGAAAACTTTAAATTCGTCAACAATGTCTGGTGTATCGATGTCCGCACCACGCAGTGCCGCTACAGTGTTGGATTGATTGACGGGTCGTTGGTTCACACGGGGCCGATTATCTTGTGGTCGAGAAGTATTAACTTGTGTTGGATTGTGATTGTAATTATCATAATTCGGCATACCGCGCAGATTCTCCACAGCGTCGACAAGCTTGCATTTGCAGGCAAACTGGTGCTGGCTGATCACAGTGTGCTAATAAATGTGACGTCGACTAACAACGGAAACATTTTCTAGGTGATGTATTTTGCTGTCGGGAAACCGTCGCTGCATTTACAGACGAAGTCGGACGTTGATTGAAGTTATTTCTGCGAGCTACTGGCGTTGAAATCCCTTCACGAAAAGTGGTGGAATTTGATCGGTCAAACGTTGGCAGAAAAGTGCTGACTTCAGTTAGTGACTGAGATTCATGAAGATTGTGTGACTGCAGGATCGTGGTTTGCACCTAATCAAGAGTTAACAAAGCGGGCGTATTGCATAAAATCTATACACTCGTGTTTAGGCGAGGTAAAATAGTCCAGCTAAAAGGTACAAGCAGACTTCTGTTTCTTCAACTACGTGACCAGCTGCAATACAGTTACGGAACATTCCTCGTACACGTGATATAGGCATTAACCGTTTCGTGTGGTTGAAGAGCTATGCGTGTCAATTCTACAAACAAACTTGTCTGTTGGGCTTGAGTGTTATTATCATAAAGTTAAACTCGGTCCCAAATTTTCCACATGTTGTCAATGCCTCAAAACTGTAACAACAAATCAGATGAGATCGTTTTAAGTAACATTGCCCTGCATGCATCATTGCCGGTTTGCCAGATTGCAGCCACTGCAGGATCATCAGGTCGTTGTCCCTAAAGTATAGGCATAAGCCAACCTTCTGGTCTTGCTAATGCCGTGAATTGCATGGACCATACTTATAATTGTTTTCTGTTAGATATTAAGTACACGTTGACACTGGGATATATTGTCTGTTAGTTGATAGTTGTCTAAAAATATTGTAATCCATGTTTGTAGCGATATCAGAACTAGTGTGTTAACTTTGCTTGATGTATGGAGGCAGAAGAAAGAAGGGGCAAGAAAGAAATCATAATAAAAAAATTAGTAACCATTGGCACATCATGAATTTAATGCCATGGTAAATCAACCATAAAACCTACAACAGTTTCTCCCTAATGACATCAGATTAACTTTCTAACCATAACCATAATACCTAACCACAACCGTGACCAATACTACAATTCCACCATTAAACTGTCACCACTTCCTCGGATAAACTTCATTACCACTACGGGTAACCAGTAATTACTAACACGTGTAAACTATAATTATTATCACGGATAACCAATAATTGCTACCACGTAACAAAGTGATGATGTTGATTGGGGCAAAATCAGCGATTTCAGCAGCAACAGCTTTGATTGAGGCCATGTGGGGGATGATCTTAGACCCGCGGTAGTGTTGTAGGTACTGGTTAACCAATTGACGACTTTACGGGACAGTCGTCAGATATTTATTTTCACACATACGGAGTTAATGATCTGAGTTGTCTGTCATTACATTTTAACTGTTCTGGGTAGAGTGACGTCGTGGCATGCTGCATAAAATAATCCAAATCACATAATTTTGTAGTAATCGGGTCAGAACAAAGAACAAGTAAAAGTTACTTACAGTTCATGTCCGTAAAGGAACTGAATGGAGACATCGGACAGGGAAAAAGAAAAGAGAGTCCATCAGCGGAGTTTCCCCTGTTGTAAATACTCATCAGGTATCAAATATACAGGCTAATTATTACTGCGATGATCGACAGACAGTTAGTAGCGTAATGTTTCAACATAAAATAATCGGTAGGTTGACATCATCACTCAGGAGAAAAAACACGATGCAAGGGGAAAAAATAAAAGTCAACGTTACGAATGGTTACAAAAAACAGGAAACAAAGCAGAAACACACTGGTACAACATCAGGCAAGTGAGCATCACAGATCCCAGGATTCAAGGGTATAGGTCCCAATAAAGGAGAAAAGCCAGTACAATTGTCACCGCACATCTGAAGTCACAGCAAAAAAACTCAAACCAAGGCACTCACTAAGGCCACACCGAAGTGCTCCAAAACAAAGTGATGCTAGAGAAAAAGAAAGGTTTCCTATATTTTTTCACATGATGCCTTTCATCGTGTAATTACCCTTTACAAAATCATATCTTGGTTTATACAGGACTGGACCGTCGTATCCCTCCTTCAAAGTCTATACTGAAAAATATCACATTTTCGACTGGCTTTCTATCCCTGTCCCCAAGCCCAAACAAAATTCCCAAGCTCAGGTTTATTTACTTTTTACCCATATCAACAGGTATGGCCACAAAACGCAAATACATTGACTGAAAAGTAAATGACTGATGTGGGCATGGTTTTCAAAATATTTCTTATGTAAACCCGTATTTAACAATGTCTTGAATTGTATAAATTTAAGTCCAAAAACTCTTGCAACAAAACGCATTGGTAACTCGACATAGGCTAGTTTTCCACTAACAGCATCAAACTGATAACCAGCTGATAATAAAATTTGAGGATAAAAAATTAGCCTGTTTTCATGGAAAGCATGGCATTATCCTCTATAAATTATATTTTGCAGGTTTACAATATTTATTTATACGTGAATGGTTTTTATAAAATATTATAGTCCGGTAAAGTAATGAATTCACGCTTACCGACTATGAAAGCGTCCAATTTTGACTATGAAAACAATTATTTATTTTTCGACTCTTACTGGTGGGCAAAAGTGTGATGAAGCCTTTTACGATTTTTAGGTGTTTTAAAAACTGTAGTCTTGATTGTCGTGAAATGTTAAAGTTTGTGCTGGATAAGTCAACAATTCAACTCAGTGTATGTAACTTTGGTGGTTTCGTTCATACTGCCAACACTTATAACATTACATAATATTGATGCTTCAATACCATAGTATGTGGCTAGAATACAAAGAATTTTTTCCAAGGAATTTTTAAAGGAATTTATGCTTTTACAGTTTTTACATGAATGTAATAGGGAAATACATATAAGCTAAAAAATATTAAACTGTAATTAACTATCACTACAGAATGACTTTCACACAAAAATGTATGAGCAAATTAACTAAAACATTTTATAACAAATGTAAAAAAGCATTTTAGAATATTGGTAAACTTCTAACAACAGCCAAGACAGTAGGTTGGTACTGGTATTTTGACAAAGTTCTGAAATACAACGACTATTTTTTTTCTCTTTTATGTATAGATTTCAGTTCTTACTGCTTTTCTTTTCTCTTAGCTATGCAAAGTGGTACCCTGGCGACAAACAAACACTTAAGCATATCTCTAAGAAGAATCAAGACCCCTTGCAAAGACAGTAAAATTACGGTAATGTTAAAATACTTCTTTAAGAATAAAATCTTCATATCTTAGTGAAACATTTTCAATCTGTATGAAATTATTCTCATGCCAAAACTGCAATAGTGAGTAAATTTTAATTACTAAATTGATTAAGTCGTTAAATGAAGAAGGCTGTGAAGCCAACATTGTTAACGTTTTTTTTAAATCTGTTCACATATGTTTGCTCCTCTGCGTTGCTTCGTGTAATATTACTTTTTACGGCTAATACCTATTTCTTGCATCAGTTAATTACAGTTTACTTACAATTTCGTTACAATCCTGTGCAGAGAGCAGCTTTCATTATTGCTGACTATCATAAGGTAAAACATTTAAAGTAAAGGTTGACAATCTAGCTCTGCTGGCCCACACTTATGCAAAATAGGCATCTACCGGTATGTGTAAATATTAAACTTGTTACACTCAATGGCTTTGTGTGTGCTACAGAGAGAAAATCTTCCGAAAAATTTCCTGGTGGTGAATGAAGTTCAACAAAGAGATAAATCCAAATGATTAAAATCCATATTTGAAGTAGGCAGTACTAACAGTTAGGAAGATCTTTAAATTTGTTTATTATGTACTATAGAAATCTACTACTATGTTAAATAGAGTAACCAAAGTTATTATTTTAATTTTTACAAAAAATAGTTACTTTAATCGATTTGTTTTTACCTTGAAATCCAAACAGGGAGTTGAACCGTAATTGAACCATAACCGAAAACCATCAAACCTGGTTCAAATTTCCGAACCGTAACTGTACCGAAACACTTATTGGTGGCATTATCCATAACCGTAACCAAACCAAATCGAATATTGGTTATTTTTTTGTTCGTGCGCACTGGAAAATAATCATCGTTGTTTTTAGCAATACGGTTTCCTATAATCGTCGATATAGATTTATCAATAATAACTAAGCAAAGTTTTAAAAGCAAATATGCACTTGTGTAATATTTTTTGTTTTATTTAAATAGGGTTTTGGCTATAGTTTGTTTCAAATTATGTTTGCAGGAAACTGGCTGGATGAAGCCTCATTTCCTTCCACTACGAGTGCAAAAACACGCAAATATCCCACTCGTAGACTCTAACAGTAATTCTGAAGAGACTACAAGTGTGATATTCACATGTTTTGCACTCATATTGCAGGAAAGAGGGGCGCCACGCAGTCAGTTTCCTGCAAATATAATGTGAAACAAAGTATGTATTAAGTTTGATTCCGAATAAGTTTGATTCCTAGCAAGCTATTTAGAATGATACAATGCTATGCTAACTAAGCAGTAAGCATAACAAAGAGTAATTCTGATCCAAAGCAATATTTCACGAGATTTTAGGAATGAAGAATCAATTTACTATGTTAACGAACATACCTAGGCTATGAAGGTCGACATCGTTTAATTATAATTTTAATTAAAAAACAAAAACAGATTTTTAGGTTAAAATTTTCTTTTACTACTTGATTTTAACAATTTACGTAAGAAAAAGTTAGTAAAAACTTTCTCGCTATTCAGTACAGTCCATGAGCAGGGACGCCCAGAAAAGGCCCAGAAAATATCTTCCACTTGACCAGACATATGAAAAAAAAGGGAGGGGGAAGGCTATTTGGTTGGTGGACCACTACTCAATTTGTAATATTATAGTGCCTTGCGTTGATTCTGAAGCATGTATGCTCTGAAAGAATTCCTAATTTTTTTTGTTTACTAAAACTGGTTTAGTTCCAGCAAATGGGTATTTCACGAAAAAGTATAAAACCAACAAAAAAGGAAAATAGAATTTTGAAATTCAAGAACTTCAAAAACATTGAAGTAATATTGAAATAAAGTTTAAATATTAGTTTCATTATTCATTACTTATTTATTAATTATTAAAACTTGTTTAAAATGTAACACGTTAAAATCAGTTAAAACCAAAGAAAAGAAAAAGATTCGAATCGAATAATAAGCAAAGTTTATAAACCAGCCAAACCGAGGCTGGAAACCAATTGAAAAAAAAAAA
>JAHWFP010082007.1:0-18517 GCA_023313725.1 Lithobius niger
ACGCCATATTGGACTAACTGTTTGGCGCTTAAATTGATGACGTCATGCCCGATGACGTTTTGTTCCAGGCCTAATCAATCGCCGCGTAATGACCATATAAGGCAAACCGTTCTTTCTTGAAAAGAACTATAGATATCGGTGCTTATCTCTTCGGTTCCCCACCCAGTTCCATCCGAATGCGAAACACATTCCAGTAGTGTGTATAGATGGTCCAGTATCGGACCACTATAAGGTTTTCAATACAGATATTTATTACACCAAGAAACGCAACAGTTTTTCCCACAAAACTGATCGTAAGAAAAGCAAAGCCATTTGGTCAGTTTGTAATGAAAATGTAGTACATGAAGTTTTACAATGACCAACTTAAAATCTAACTACAAGATGAATGTACTGAAGCCGTAAGTAGGAATACGAGTAAAAATGTTGTTACTGCTGCAAAGAATTTTTTGGATAATCTCTGCATTTGTAACCCATGCCAAACCAGCACGGAAATTAAATTGTTAGTAGCCGATCCCTAGTGGTGTTATGGATGGGAGACAAGCTATTGGTGCTGGAAAGTGGAGTGGGTGCACTAGTCATTCTGCCAATTTATTTACTGTTTACCGAGACTTAGCTGTGACCGAACCGTCATGTTGCCATGATTCGAGATAGGTGAATTTCGTGGAAGGATTTGGATTTGAAGAGAAATTCGAAACAGCGTAAATAAATTTGTTGACAATCAATTAGAAAGAAAATTTCACATGCCGAAATAAACTTTGCATGAACAAACTATGACCCTCGTTGCTGTTTAGCATCTTGGCTCTCGGCTTTTGGCCCTTTTTGTCAACTTCATTTTTCCTCAACAACATAGCCGATTCCGTTTTTTTTTCCCGACTATATTTAGGTGTACCGCTATCAATGTACAAAATCTAGTTTTAATTGATGCAGTGGTTATTGCGTGATGCGATTACAAAGATTGCATTTGAGTGTATTCATAAGCTGAGCTCTGCTCGGCCTTTGGCCTCGCTTCGCTCCAACAATACTACAATAATACAGTATTATGTTTAATTCAATGCAATGGAACCAGAGTTGTTACGATTATAATCACTTGATTAATATTAACCAGATTATAATCAGGGACCACGTTTGCAACAAAACTTGATATACAAGTACAAAAGAACTTACACCAAAATAAAATATACTGCTGTTGAATCTTTGTGGTCAGGTATGTACGTCTTCTACTTTTTTGGTCTGAGCCTTACAAAAATACGCAACCGACTAGGAACAACCAAAGTAGGAAAATTATTGGCAACATTCAAACCCTTAAATCCAGGAAAAAAAACTAAAGGACTTTGAAACTAATGTACTTCTAAGAGGCAACTGCAGCTGACGTAATTATTTGGGCTCGTTTGTGAGGAATGGGCCAGTGTGCCCAACACCTACACCAACTTTACTAGAGTCCGGCCACTGAAAGAATGGCTTGGCGTTTGTAGAATATCGTGCGGTTTTGCCAGTAGGATAGGTGCACCTTGCCAACAGCGAGTTCAATCGAGTCCAGACATGGCGTCGAATTCGACTCCGTTAGCGAAGCGCGGTAAACCTTAACACAGTCAAGCCCTGGAGATGTTTAAAACGTCGTCTAGTATTTCGAATCCAGGGGAGTGAATTTGGAGAGTATAGAACTAATACGCAATCCAGAAAGTGTGCAGTGGATGCTACTGGAGTGTTGTAACGTTTTGCTAAATTGCTACACGTCTCATGTAAGGCGCGTTAAGCCTATAGCTTTTCCGGGCAAGTGATGTAGAGACGCCGGGGAAAAAAAAGGCCGCGTCTATCACCCATTTCGCAGCTCAATTTTTTCGACACGTCAATAAGACGTATTATTGTAGACATGCGTACAAATAAACAACTCCCTATTGTTAAGAAAGTGTCGGCAGAGCAAAGGAATGCTTGGGGTTTGCTGGAAAAAGGATAGCCGTCTTGTTAGAAGTCTTGGTAAATAAAAATAAAAATCCATTGTGCTCTTATTTGTGTTATTTCCCAGCTGCTGATTACACTGTACTGTATTACAAACTCAATTGGCAAATTGGCATGAGGATTGGTGGGGGGGGGGGCAACCTAGTTTTCCATATTTTTATGGTAGTAATCGGCGCTATACGGCAATTAAAGTAAGACGGTGAGAAAAAACGCGGGATAACGATGCACCGATTACTTGTTTCGTGCTACGATTCAAAACGTTTGTCAGCAGAACAAATCATTGAAAGAAGATACGTGCAACACTACAGAGTTAACGTCTGGATACAAGAAATCTCACGAAATGATCGGGAGTGGACAAAACAGATGTTGATTTACAGCTCCACTTTGTTCTACGTATGTAAACAAACGAGAGGTCAACGAGCGAGTTTGACAACTAACACTGTCAATGTATTTGTTTTCCCCGTTTATCTTTGATTTGCACACGTTTCAAGGTAACACGTGTAAATTTATTGTAAACTATTTTCAACTCGCCAGGCCTTTGTTATCGAAAGTAATAGAACACTGCCGAAATCACGAGACGGCTACGGTCAATTTAACAGTTGCCGTACGCAGTCCAACAGTTTTTCGTGTTAGGTAGTATGCTTATTTTAGACATGTGGAGCTCGTCGTCTTCATTTGTCTTATTTTACTTGACTTATTTAAAGTAAAATTTAAATTTTACTAATTTAATAAAAAAAATTAAAGGGATTTAATTTAATATTTCACTATTATTTTGTTTGTTTGGATTTTGGGCAGCTGAATTTGGATGGCAACCATAGGGGAGGATGAATGATGCTTTAAGCGAGAGCGACGGTTATATTTTCAGTAACGAACCTTGTTTTTAAGTGTATATCGTTTTTAAAAGTACTTCTAGTGGAACAAAAATTTTCTCCCTTCACTATGTTATGAGAGGAACCACAAATTATCTTTCTTTACTGCTAAAATTATTTTAGATGTTGATATAGCCATAACAACGTCTCAAAACGATCATTCCAATTGAATTCATTGCTAATGCACGGACGACCTCGATGCGATCGTATACGTAGCGCTGCCAAACCATGGAAGCATTTGGTAACGGGTAATGAATGGCCAAGAGTGCACCTTGCATGCACCTAAAACAAGCAAGCGAGGTCACGACTTAAAACAATCGATAACATCAAGTCATTCTCTTAGTGGCCCTAGTATAAGTAATATTACTGTAATACCAGTTGCGGTGTGCATGTAAATATTGAAATTTACACTTGGTAATAGTGGTGTACCGATACCATAATTCCGATTCCAAAAGCCGGTTCCGATTACCACGTGGCAGTGCCACAGCGAATGGAATAATGAATTATTTATGTTCAGGGGATCCAGGGTTCTGTGGCAAATTTTTATAAATTTTTTAACAGAATTTTGATATATACAAAGTTGTACAATTAAAATTTAAAATTTAATTTAATTAAAAATTAAAATTAAAAAAAAAAGTTAAAAATGACGTGCAACGATTTTTTTTAGGTAAGATTTTTGCTTCCAAGATTAATGCCAAGCCCTTTTTCTAATTGTTCTGATATTTAAATTTTTTGCCATCCGAATGTATCAAATTTAATTTAAATAACTTAAGTTTAAAAAAAACTAGTTTGAAATAACCAGAAAATTGAAATAATTTTTTCTTTAATTCTGCCCTGGACCTGCATTTTTAAATAGGATTTCTATTGCTCTTCGGCAACATAGATTACTTGTGTTTTTGTTGTATTCTTTCCCGAAGGATGCTGTCGCTAGATGGCCAACCGCGTAACCCGGTCTGCGCATACGCGACCCCTCTTATAAAAGCGGCTCGGCGATTCCCGCCTGCCATCTTTTTTCCTCCACCCGCATCAAACGGACACTTCGCTCCTCTCGCTTCCAGTTTCACCTTCGCCCTTTTGGAAAGCCCAAGTCTACCGTCTTCGCCCTCGGTTCATCACCGTACCTGATGGCAAGATCCAGACCTTCAGCCAAGCCTTCACCCCTTCGCCTATGCCACTGCTGCTTCACCCTAATTGGATTGATGCCCGCCGTGCTCGTACCAATCACAGCTGCGCTCTTGCCCTCCTGTCTACCATACAGGGCTCAAGAAATCTTAAAGAAATTGGGCGCCAAGTTGGCTCCTAATCAATATTATTTAGTCGCCAACAGTCTCCCCCCCCCAACACTAAAAAAAAGGTTTCTCGGGCAAAAGTATTTGTGAAGACATGAGATGATTTTATTTTGTTCTTTAAGTTGTTTAAGTTTGTTCTTAAATTAGTTATTAAATAAGTAAATAATAGCACCGTGAGTGAGGTTAAAACCTTCCCTGAAAATAACGATGCGGCTGCGATCCATTTTTGTTTTCCACGAGATGCTAAAAAGAATGTATTGTTGGCGAATTCTATACAAAAATAGGGGATGGGAAATTCGCCATAGTGGCTACTTACGATAATATTTAGTCGCCATTACCAATTTTTTATTCGCATTTGGCGAATTGGCGCCGATATTTCTTGAGCCCTGCTACCATGGCAATTTTTTAGTGGATACTTTGCCTTCGCCTTCACCTACGCCGCTGGCTCTGCCACGGCTACTTCGCCCTAACATAGATGCCCGTCTCTCGGACTTCTTCCTGCCTTCTACACCCTCGCCCAACTGCAGCTGCACTCTTGCTCACCTAACTACCATGGCAACGAGCTCATCTTGCACACTTCGTCGACCGACACTTGGCCTTCCTGCCGCTTTGCCTCCGACCTCACCGCTTCAAAGCACGGCTACCGCCGATGCCCATTAGGACTCGTACCGCCATGAACGGATCTTCTCCCGGCCACTGAAAAGGAACCAAAGCAAACTGGCATCTCTTCGCCAACACCTACGCCGTCTTCCTGATCGACTTCATACCGAACAAGACTGCATTGACACCTGACTCTACAACCTCAACCTGGCTTCGCCTTCGCCCTTGCTAGCTTTGCACAAGGTACCAGCCGTTTGTCAACGCATCTACCTCTCGGCTGACTGCTTCGCCTCGTCATGCATGGCCGGAAAACTTACGCCCGTCCGCAATCTCTTCCATGAAAAACCAAGATGAACATCGCCTTCTTTTCAAATGAAGACGGAAAATCGCTTACTCTTCCTGACAGCTGCATCCATCCAGAAAACACGATTCGATCTTTCTTCCTCTGAAGAACAAAGAGTTCATGAACAACGTTTTCATGCATGCATACACCGTAAATCACCTTTAACCCGTAGCTGATCAAACAACAGACCAAGAACGACACAACAACTACAAATCAACTCAAAACTCAAAAAAAAAAAAAAAAGGGGAAATTAAACACCATCCACCCCCTCCATCAACTCAAGACAATCTTTAACTTCACAAACCAAGCCAAGAAAAGACAAACCAAGTCACAAGCACATTATCACGACCTTCAAAGCCTCAATTTAGACAGCTTGTCTCAAGCAACTAGTCTGATCCGGAACACACAAATCAGGCTAACATCACCAACAGTAAGACAATCTGCACCTTGTCTAAAACAAGGCTAACACTCACGGAAAGTACAAAGTCTTCACACAAACAACTAAGAAATCAAGCAAGCAAATGAGGAAGCAAACACGCAAAGAAACAAGCAACCAAGCCGGCAAACCTAAGCCAAGAATCAAGAATCAAGAGCCGTCACCACCTCGTCTCATTTCGAACTCACATTCACGTTATGACTAATTTCAAGAGACAGAAGCCAAGAATCGGACAGCTTGTCTCGTCCATCATCCACTTCTCCGGCATGAATTCAAAGTCGAAACGTCCGTAGTCATCTCGTCCCGTTTGTAACTCACTCAAGTCATGAGTAAAGTTTTCAAACATTTGAAACCAAGAATCTAACAGTTTAGCGAGGACAGCCCGTCTTCACCACCGCAAGATCAAAACGATCATCGTCGTCTCATTCGTGACTCACGCTCAGGTAGTGACAAAAATTTCAAGAGATAAAAGCCAAGAATCAGACAGCTTGTCCCGACCATGATCCACTACTCATGCATGAATTTAAAGTCCCGTTTGCCAAGCCACGTCATGAGTAAAGTCTCAAACGATTAAGACCAAGAATCGGATAGCTTATCAAGGAAATCTCGTCTTCTCCACCTGAAGATCAACACGATCGTCATCTCGTCCGTGGCTGAGGCTCACGCTGTGAGTGAAGTTCAAGCAACTGAAACCAAGAAACAAACTACACCCCCCTAAACAGCGCTTTTTCATCCATAATCCAAGATTAATCATCAACCTGAAAACCAGTACTACCATTGTCTCGTCTCATTCACATTATGAGTGAAGTTTTCAAGCAATTAAAACAAGATTCTGACAACTTGTCCCAAGACCCTCTCGGTCGTCTTCCTAGACCAAGACATCCATCAACGCCTCGCCTCCCCACCATGTTCTACGAATCGCATAACAATGTAAGGCGAAGACAACCGCCATCTTATTGGGTCATTCAAAAAAAAAGAAGAAAAAAAAGAGGGAAAGCAACCCAAACCAAGCCACTCCATGACAAACGTTTTTCTTTCTGAAAAACTTATGTCACGTGAAAAGCTTCAAAAACCAAAAAAAATTAAAGTTAGACAACCAACAGCTGGTCTGAAAAATCACCTTTCTTCAAAGCAAGCAGAAGAACAAGACAGGCGCAACACATAACCTTTTTGTCTTAAACTGTAACCACGATTGATCTCCCACAGTTCAGCCCATTCCAGAACACACCCACATCGCAAGGGATGTTTTCACAAGAACATGACAACTTGCCCCGAACAACTTCTCCCAGCCGTGATCCGCAAGTGACACTTCGTCCTGTAAACTAAAACGATCATCGCCTTGTCCCATTCGTGACTTACTCACACGTTATGAATGAATTTTCAAGCAGTTGAAACGAAGAACCGGACAGCTTGTCCCAGACAACTCGTCTCGACCATGATCCACGAATCACACATCAATCTGAAGATCAAGTCGGTCGTCGTCATCATCTCACCTCGTTCGTGACTCAAACTCGCGTTATGAGGGAAATTTCAAACAACTACCGTAAATCGTGGATTAAACGCCCATGGGCTTATGCAGTTAATTTGGCGAAAATAGGGAGATGGGCTTTAAATCAAGCATTATCAATTTTCTAACCTTTCTGGACATCTATTACAGAAAATTTGAAGCTTTTGAACGATCTCTGAAAGACCAATTTTTACATCCTTTTAATTGCTGTGAAGAAGGGAGGAGGCTTAGGGGAGAGATGCCTTGTGTAGGTGCTAAGAGCTAAAGGAAAAGTCCACTATTACTACAAGAAGGGAGAAGGGAGTTAGTAAACATAGCAAGCAGTACCATCTTTATTCACATCATATAACTTTTAAGTAATTTTTCGTAGGAAAACAATTTGAGGGGTGGGCGTTAATTCCACTATTTCATGATTTTGACTTTACAACATTTTAGGGGGTGGGCTTCAGCTTCAACTGGGCTTTTAATACATGATTTACAGTAAAGCCAAGAATCAGACAACTTGTCCTAGACGACCCGTCTTGACCGCGATTCACAAATCCCGCTTCAACCTAAGATCAAGACAAACATTGTTTTACATGGTTCCTGACAAACACACACCCAATGACGGAAGTCTCAAGCGATTGAGGCCCCAAACAGACAGCTTGTCTCCAACAGCACCACAAATTACCAATCGTTCTGAAGACCAAGACGTGTCATCCACGTCTAACACTCACATCATCATGATCAACCAGTTAGCTGCCTTCAATCAACCAGCCTCAAACGTCATCAACTCACGCACCAAACACGAGCAAGACGAACGTTGTCGCCAAGTATCACCATGAACTAACAACCACGTCATGACCAACTGAATCAACCGACCTCAAACGTCACCAACTCACGCACCAAACACGAGAGCAAAACGAACGTTGTCACCAAGTCTCACCATGAACTAACAACCATGTCATACGTGTAGACTCAAGCTTCACGACAAGCCTCTAACAGCTTGTCTGGAACTAGTCGTCCAAAATACACAGCACCCGACTCTTTCAATCACACCATCAACACCAGTTCTCCCACGACAAAGGGTTATTCAAGACTTTTACAACAGACCCTTTCACAATACAGCACTGAACCTCATCACCATCAATTCTTTCAACTAACCACTGATTAAACCAGACAGGGACCTGATGTTCACTCTAGGTTCCCCATCGAAAGCACCGCAGAAACGCCGCAACAGTGGAGCCTCCAAAATCGTAACTCTTTTAAAGAACCGCCTCCAAATCAAACCAAATCAACTGGCAAGCCCGCACCAAGAGCATCACTGCTGTCAAACCTGGAGGGGTTCTCTAACCAACACAAGCCTTATGGTTTCAAATCAAACAACAAAACATCTGGAATTTCGCAAGAGTAATAAACCAACTCTTCCTAGCCGCTCAAGTCATCCTCCCCAGCGTAACATTTACAACGATGTCTGCTTCATGGATCGAGACTGATCGACAACACCAACGAAGACATCCACAAACGACCATCAAACACCAACACTTGAACTTTGTGCAACATCAACACACGAGGCCTCCCACAATGTCCAGTACGGGCACTATGTTATTACATTAAACGACCCGAAACTGGAGTTCCGAAAAGCCCGCAATCAACTATTTCTCCTCTCTAAAACCTCTTATGGCGAAACAGCAACAAGAGCATCATGAGTCATAAACGACGCTTTGCCAACAACCGCCCAGACATCAGGGAAATGGCACATGAACTAAGGGCAATCTCAGCTTCTTGGGCATTCCATAACAAGATCGCCATAGCCGACATCATGGATGCAACATCCTGGAGAAACCAATCAGTTTTCACCAGCCATTACTTCCGGGATACAAGAAAACAAACTGGATTACACCGTCTGGGACCCATAGTCACTGCTGGACAGATAATCCATCCTCCTTA
Source organism: Lithobius niger (assembly GCA_023313725.1). Classification (NCBI taxonomy): domain Eukaryota; kingdom Metazoa; phylum Arthropoda; class Chilopoda; order Lithobiomorpha; family Lithobiidae; genus Lithobius; species Lithobius niger. The sequence continues at coordinate 8,930 of JAHWFP010082007.1, forward strand.
AGCACCGAAAACAAATTGAAGTCCTGAAACAGAAGCAAGACCCTAAACAAACGACCCCCTTGCAGGTCCACCCATTTTCCGAAAGTAAACCAAATTCCTGTTTTCAATAAAGTGCAAAAAAACTACGATTCTTTTGGAGGAGCCAGCTCGCAACCCTAGGGCAACCAGTCAGTTGGACCCCTCCACCATAGTTGACGAGGTCTATAGATCGCAACAAAAACACAAGTAATCTAGGTTTCCGAAGGGCAATAGAAAGAGTACTTCGCCGGCCCTCCTGAAAATTGTTTCTATTGCCTGGAGGAAACGTACATTACCTGTACCCGTACCCGCTCTACCTCCCCTCGTGTCACCACCTGACTGAACGAGAGGATAAAAAAGATGGCAGACGGGAATCGCCGACCGCTTTTATAAGAGGGGGTTGCACATGCGCAGACCGGTTGCGCAGCTGGCCATCTAGCGACGTTTTCAAGAATCCTCCAGCGAGAGAATCCTTCAGGAAAAAATACAACAAAAACACAGGTAATGTATCTTTCCTTCGGGCAATAGAAACAATTTTCAGCCGGCTAGGCAGGAAGCCGGCAAAATACTCGTTTCTTGGGTTGGTCCAAGCACTTAGTGAAGCTGATTTAAAATTGTTTTCACGATGTATTAAATTTATTTTTTCAAAACTTATATTAAAATCAAAAAATAAAATTAAAATAAAAACTAGGATAAATAAGAGCATGCTTGAAGATTTTTTTGCAGCTCGGATGCTTACGAGTCTTAGCAAAGCATTGCATACTTGGAAGATTTTTGCAGGCACTGTTGACTCCAATCGAACGCACGATTTAGAAACAAAATGGCGCATGCAGGGGTTTCCAAGGATGTGTTCGCTAAGAAAATAGGAAACAACTTAATAAAGTCCTGACATCCTAGATGGGATTTTATGGTAATATGATGCAAACTACTCAAAAGTTGGTGTCAACAGGTAAGTGGCCCAGTAAAAACACGCGAAAATGTGTTAGCTATTCAAATATCTACTCAAGCACCGTTTGACGACGATTTAAGCCACCGAAGTAATTTTCTGTTCCAAGATCTCTTAAAAATATTCTTTCCAACGATCGCATACCCCTGGAAAAAGGAAACTAGATGACAATATCAAGCGATTTAGTGGCCTATGCCGATTTTTGAAAGGTAGCATCGGCAAACCAAGGTAGTGGTTCCGATACCACGGAACCGTACTCAAAACTGGAACACCACTACTTGGTAATCACGGATACTTAACGAGATCTATAAGTATTGGCAGTACCAACTGCCAAGCAAGAAATAGATCAAACTCGTTATTAAAATCCGATTTCCAACCCTGAATGGAACACTTCTACAAATATTAATTGCTGCATATGATCAATGTTAACAGAGCAAACTTTTGCTCTCACGACGTCATTTGGGAGTTTCAAACAGCTTCCCGGTTCTGGGAGGTGCTACCTAGGCCAGTGCTCAACTCAAAATCGCACGTTCTGTCCAGATATCAGTCCTATTTTACTTTTTTTTTTTTTTACCAAATTGAACTTGGGGTGGCCGTGGTAATTTTCGTAGCAGTAGAAAAGATATGCACTTGTAAAAAATGCCTAAGTAACAATTTTTATCCCTTGCTTCAGATTGTAGTAAATTTCTAAATTCAAACTTTGCAATTTTGCACAAAAGTGAACTAGCGAGGGCCTGAGGACAATCCAATAAAAGCCAAAACTAAATAAATTAAAGATGGGCAAATTACATTTCTTTGTTGCCAAAACATCGTAACCTGATAATTTAGCATTACATTCCTCGAATATGTTCCCCTGGAGGTTTCTTCCGGTGCGCAGGTGCCTGGTTGCATGTCCCTACTGCGCATGTGCGTGACAGTGCTCCCTTATAAAAGCGAGAACGTGGACGCTTTCGGCTTTTATTTTCCTCCAGGTGTCTCCACACCACCTCGCGCCGGAGTTCCCCTGTCTTTCGCACAGAAATTTGGATTCTACTCGATGATGGCCGCCGCTTCCGAAGCTCCTGCTTCGCTCTCCTTCGCCCGCAAGCTACTGCTTTCACCCTCGGCAATCGCTTGATCTCCGCCCTCGACCTCGCCGTCGTTGGCCCGATCCCTGCTGAAGCAGCACTTACAAGCGTCCATGTGTTTACGGACTCTCCCTTGCAACCCGGCCCGCGCACTCCGTTAGTCGAGCCATTGGACCCTAACGGCTCTACAAGACGACTTTCAACGGGCGAAAGTCATCTACCGTGAAGCCAAGAAATCTCTTCAACGAGCAACGGCAGCTTGTCGCTAGCCTGCCCGTAATTCTCCTTTGGATTTATCGTCCAACTCCTCCCAAATAGGAAGTGTCTCCCGTAGTGATGACCGGAACATCATCCAGGAAACGGTCCGTGTGATGCAAGACAATCCCATGCCGCCTCCCTCTCTTGCACGTCCTCCGCCCGACACGCTCGTACGCAAGCCTGGTTAACTTCTGCCTCCAGCCGTGACTCCCGCAAACGGGACTCGACGCCTTCCTCTGGCGCTCTCAAGAACCGAAAGCAGTCTTCTCCCTCTCGCCCGCAAGCTTCCCCTGTTGCCGTCCCTGCGGCTGCCACGGATGCTTTGCCGCCTGCCGCTCCATTTTCGTCCGGCAAGAGGATCCACTTCCCGGACGATGCCACCGACGACCCGACTTTCTCACTGGATTCACTTTTAAAGACGGTCGAAGAAACCATTCCCGACTGCTTTCTTTTCGAACCCTCGCTGTCGATCGACGCTCCCGTGATAAACCGTGGGCTAAAAACTGGCTTTGGCTTTGCCCTCAGAGACGAAGACTACAAACCTCGCAACTTTCTAGGGCAATCCACCACACTGTTAACCTGCCTCCTTCGGAATGAAGGCTCCCTGCTCGGCAAAGGCGACCCCCTCATTCTCGACAAGGAACCACCACCACCTTGACCAGGCCGTGAAAGCAGTTTCTTTAGCCCGCTAGGCGACGGCGCCACAAACCCGAATAACTTCGCAACCTACCCCGAATGCGAATTTTTAGGCAGTGAAGTAAAAATGGACTTTGGCACCGCCCTATCGATTCCTAAGAAAGCCGACGTCCCAACTTTCGTCCTATACGAAAATGACAAGTGCCTCCGGCCGAGTCTTCGTGCCGCTTCACAAGGAGAGTTCTCAACACTTCGGTGAACGCCTTGTGCGAGAAATTATCTGCGGACGCAAGTCCCGAAGAACTATGCAATCTTTCGTCCCTTATCACGCAGCTCTTCCAGAAGGTAGGTTTCGCCACGTACCATTCTACCAACTGGGCTACTTTTAACAACACTTTACTCCTCCGGGACATAGCTCTTTCGTCCGCCGCCAACTCCACGATGCACCGGCTCCGGAACCAGCCCAACCAAGAGTTAGACACGCTCTTCTGTCGCCTCATCCTGACTCTTGCTCCTCACCTAGACGTCTCTACGAAACCCAAACCACAAAAGCAGGTCTCTTCCACCTTTCGTCCGGCTCTAAAGAATAAACATCCCATTCCCCGTCCTCCACTGGACAATTGGAACAAGACATCGGCTTCCTCGTAAGTCTCCCCGTCCCAACGACTTACGTCCGAGAAACCCGCAGCCCTTTCAGACGGACCAGCCTCGCTCCCGTTCCAGCCAATGCAACCAGAAGCGAGCCGCCATTCCAGACCAACGAAGCCACCACTCGTCACCAGGGGGCAGAAGCGGCTTTCATAAAACTTAATGGCGCCTCTCTCCCGGCTTGGCTACAATTAACATCAAACACAGGCTTTCGTCCAGAATTTATTTCAAGACCCCCCCGCTCCTCCCGACACCACCATGGGAATTCTCTCCACTAGTAACTCCACTACTTTCATTCGAAATTTCAGAACTCCTGCGGAAAGACATAATACAGGAATGCCGCAAGCCAGGCCCGGGTTTCTACAGTTCCATCTTCAGCCGACCAAAGAAGTCAGGAGGCTCCCGTCTGATTTTCAACATGAAACCTCTCAACAGATACATCCAAAACAATCATTTCAAACTGGAAACTCTCGAATCCATCCGTCTTTCGTTTAAACAAAACGACTGGACAGTCTCGATCGACCTGAAGGACGCTTGCCTCCATGTCCCACTGCATCCAGCTATCACGCACCTCTTTCGGTTTCATCTACAACCAAAAGGTCTACGAATTCCGCTGTCTCACCTTCGGCCTGAATGCAGCCCCCAGAATTTTCACAAAGGTTCTCAAACCAATTTTGGCAAACCTTCACTAAAACGAAATTCAGGCCAACGCCTATCTGGACGATTGGGCCCTCAACAATCTGGACCTTCTCATACTGATAAAACAAGCACAAGACCATTTCCCTGTTAAACCGACTGGGCTTCGGAGCGAACTACTCAAAATCTCGCCTAACACCAGCACAAGTCTTCACCTTTCTCGGAGCGCGCACAGCAAGCATTGCCCCCTCCCCGGAACAGATAGATCTTCTCCATGCCCGTCTCTTTCGGTCGAAAACAAGTTTTTCTCCTCGGGAACTAAACTCCCTCATCGGAAAGATGGACGCAATGGCGAACCTCATCCCCTACGGCCGATGGATGGTAAGGCCGTTTCACCACCACTGCATACACAACCCTGCAATCAATCAGGACTGTCCGGACAAACAAATCCTCTTCAATCCCGACTTTCCTCTGGAGTCCCTCCTTTGGTGGTCAGATGTCACCAACCTCACAAAGACAACCTCTTTACAGATGCCTCGAGAACCGGCTGGGGCACCCAGGAGGCCTCCAACCTGCACGGAACACATCAACTCTCGAGCTTCGAGCAATCCTACTCGCTCTGCTTCATTTCCTCCCGAAAATCAGAAACAAGACAAGTCCAGTCCGACAACACGACTGCCCGAGCCTACATAAGGAAAGGAGGAGGAAAGAAATCCAGATCTCTCCACAGCTTAACATCAGAAATTGTCAACCTCTGCATACCGCACATCACACTCCTTCCTCTCCACATCCCAGGAAACAGGAATGTCACGCCAGAAACCACCGACAGGCGAATGGTGCCTCAAGAAATCCATTTGCGAATCTCTCACCATTTGGGGCAATCCGACGATAGACCTGTTCGCCACGAGGCACAATGCCAGACTTCCCCTCTACATAAGCCCGATTCCGGACGAAACCGCGATAGCAGTAGACGCCTTGACGTTTCCATGGCAAAACCCGTTTGCCTACCTCTTCCCCCCCTTCAAGCTACTTCCACAAGTTCTCCTAAAGACCCAAGAAAGCCAGAGCTTGTTCCTACTCCTAGCCCCTCTCTGGCCATCAGCAGCGTGGTTCCTGCTTCTTCTGGAACTACTAGTCGACACTCCCAGAAGTCTACCCCCTCAACCAGATCTGTCCCAACAGAAAGGAACAAAGCCACACCCGAATGTGCCAAACAACCTATACGGGTGGCTACTATCAAACTCCTCAAAAAGGCTGGAATTCATGAAGAGGCCGAACGCATCGCCTCAAAGGCAACCAGGGATTCCACTAACCTGATGTACGACAGCCACTGGTCTAAATTGATTCGTTGGTGTATCACAAAACAAGCTAATCCTATCAACCCACCTCTTCCCACCCTTCTAAACTTCCGAGACTTATTTAACATCGACAAACTCAAAGGCTCTACAATCCTGGTCTATCGATCTGCTATAAACACCGTTTTCAAAGCCGCCAACAACATGAACCTACTTGAAGACTACCGAATTTCGGCACTTATACGTTCATACGAAAATGAAGACCCACCACCAGAAGGTCCCCGTATTTAAATAGTGTAATAAAGAACATTTTGCCGGCCCCCAGGAAGGCCGGCTAAAAATGGTTTCTTTGTGCCTAAAACGTACTTAACCTACTCCCGCCCTGCCTCCCCTCGAGTCACTGCCTGACATATTGAGAGAAAAATGAAGCTGAAAGCATCCACGCTCATGCGCAATAGGGAGATGCAAGCAGGCGCCTGCGCACCGGAAGAAACCTGCAGGGGAACATCACATTCGAGGAATGTAATGCTAAATTATCAGGTTAAGTCTGTTTTAGGCACAAAAAAACCATTTTTAGCCGGCCAGGCTGGGGGGGGCTGGCAAAATGTTCTTTTTATTATACTATTTAATACGAGGGTGAGAAGAGTAGTTGTGGATTACCATAAAATAGTGTATTAAATGCCCATGGGCTTGAACAATTAATTTTACATGATCTGTTGTCAATCTAGCATTAACACAATGTCTTTATTTTCATTTATTCACAAATTCAACATAATTTGCAGCTATAACTAATTTTTTAACCATACAATCAGTAATATGAGCGGATTGAAATCGTGAACAAGATTAGAAGTGATGTGGATTCAGACTAGCAAAAACACAATGCCTTCCAATATCTAACATGATTCAAAACACTAAAATTGCAGGGCCCGAACCTGCTAAGTTTTTATTGCCTACCCGATATATGCATAACCCGTTTTAATTAGCAGTTTCCCCTGGAGCTTATTTTCCTCTAGAGTACAGTACTGCGCATGCGTGAGGCCTGCTTATATAAGCTTCAGCACAGGGTCTGTTGGCATCATTTCTCCTTCCAGAACCTAGCTCATGGAGGGGAGGCTTGAGTGGGAGTTAAGGTAATGTAAATTTTCGGGTAGGTAATAAAAACTAAAATTAAGCAGGTTTGGGCCCTGCAATTTTAGTCTTTATAGCCAACGAAAATATACTTGTTTTATTTAGCAGACTTTGTCACTTGGTGGAGGGTTAGGTTCGGAGTTCTCCCGCAGTACGAGTCGGCACCCCCAGGAAAGATTCTTTCCTGATGAAGACCGTCCTGCTGTCCCAACAACTTTCAAGTAAACTGGATCATGCCAGGACCCACACTAATGCAGTGGGTTTAGCTCTTTTTGTCCGCATGCGGAGGTCTCTACACAACAGGCACAAGGATAAAAACCAAATATGTTGAAGGCATCTTACCTTGTGGGAAGGTGTCTTGATGCAGGAAATCTTGGAGGGTGAGGTCAGAAGGAGAGACTTGGAGACGGTACTTTGTTTGGACGGAGGTTAGGCAGGAGGAGATTCGGAAGGCCAATGTTGTAACTGACCAGCGGAAGGTAAACTTTTTTGGAAGGTACGGAGTAGTAGGGATGATGTGTAGAGTAAATGATAATAGTTTGATCATAGTACCGGCGAGAATGTTTATAGTGTCCTGTCGGGGAGGATCAGTATATGGCCATGCAAAGTTAAGTGTGGTTTACAGGCCTTAAATTATCACGGGTCAAAACTTATCTGAATCTTGGTTCACCCGCTAAAATTCACATTTGTCAAATATTGACAGTTTTTCACATTCCAGTGCACCATTTTAACCCGCTCAAAACGATGGTGCCAATTTCAAACCTCTATGCAGTTATTTCACAAAAACTAAAAAACTGTATACTAGATGACATACAACATAAGCAATACTACAGTATATTGTTTTTTAGGCCGACTACATACTTTTTCAGCTTCGAGCTAGGGCATGTCAAATAAATGTGGTCCGTTAAATAAAATAAAATTACTGATGGCCTAGTGCTTCAATTTTCAACCTCGACCGTAAACCAAACAATTTTTTTTTGCATGGCCTAAGCAGACGTCTCACTGGGCCGGAAGGATGCGGAAGGGTGAAAAGACGCTTACACAATGTTCCGAAAACCGAAAGCTACCCCCGTGGCCTTGGCGCGGCAAGGGGAGCAAGGCAAGTCTCCCTCTGTAGTTTTGGTGTTTAGGTTTATGCCATGAAAACTGGGATGAACGAGGTGGGCGTTGTCGTACTGCCAGTTGGGTAAGTGAGGTAGCAGTAGGTTTTGAAGTGTTTGTAGCCGATGGGAGATGTCTGGGAGGTGCATGAATCAGTGTCGGTGCTGGCGGCTTGAGCGGAGGTTGGGGTATGGGGTGCAGCAATGATGGAAACGGAAGGGACATAGTTTGGTTGAGAAGGGAGGGACACTTCTGGTGGTGGAACGGCGGAAGGACGTTTTAGTGTTGGTGGAACTGGAGGTGGTGCTAAGGAGCCGTCGGTGAGACCGGACGAGAAAGTTCACTGGTGCAGGAAGGTCCAGCAGATGAGAATGATGGCAGACGGAGGCTAGGTGACAGCGATTCCTTGTATGGTAACCGGCTTGTGTCGCAGGGTCGGAGGAGACCGTGGTGAAAGAGAAAGAAACCCTGGAGATAACGATTCAAGAATGGTATACTGAATGTCAAAGTGATGGTATTTTTCGCAGAGCAGGGTGATTGCAGAGGCGGCGGAAGTGTAGGGTCGAGGAACTGGAAACTGAAGTTTGTTGACGGAAATGTTCTGAGTAGAGAAGGGCCTCTTGAACGTAGGAAAAGGGAACGGAAGGTGCAAACAGTCCGGAGGAAAAGATGGAGACAATTGTGTTTCCATACGGAGGGGGATTGTGACAACGGGTGACGGTAGAATTGGTGGTGGAAAGGAGGCAGCAGTGTTGTCGGAAGGTACATCCGGTCCGGAGGCAACGAAAGGTGACCCGAATCTTCGAAAAGCCCCTGTTTGGTTTGCCCAAGGAAAATGTGAAAGGTTAGGAAAGGCCACGGAAGGTGGTTGACGGGGCTGAGAGCGATGAAGGGTTGTGCCATAGGAAGACTGCCAAAATCGCCGCGTAGGGGCTTGTGAGAGGTAGGTACGTCGAAAGGAAGAACAGTCTTCCTGCGATGGATGAAGGGATTCGTGAGGTAAATTTTCCGAAGAACACCGCGAAGATGCAGTGTCAGTTTGGTTAGGATGTAGGGGTCCTTGGAACAGAGGCCGAGGCAGAAGCGGAGAGGTGGAGTACACCATCCTGATTAAATGACTGAAGTGGTAACGGTAAACGGAGAACCCTCCGGCGGAAGTAGCAGGTCCACGGAAAGTGGAAGGGGGCAATCTTGCCCTGAACGCTGGATCAACGGAGGTGGTATAGACGGTAGCGGAAGGAGCCTTCCGCGGAGGATTCAATGGGGGAAAGCTCAGTAACGACCACTCGCGGTGATCGCCCTAGGAGAAATGATACCAACAGACGCCGCGCTGAAGCTTATACAAGCAGGCCTCACGCATGCGTGGTTCTGTACGAGCTCGGCAGGGAAGACAACTTTCAAAACTAGGGGAAAATGCTAATTAAAACAGGTAGTGTTATCCGTCTGCTATAAAAACTAATTTATAATCGTCACCAATCTTCAAAATGACTTTTCATGACCACTAAGCTAATAACTTATTTTTACGTCAGGCTGGATCTCCGACTGCCAGATCAGTTTTGGAAATTTGCGTCAACGCAAACTGTTTCCCGGTTGTGAATCGCGTTGTCATTTTGAAGGTTGCTGATTATAAACTAGTTTTAACTTTGAATTATGTTTGTTATTAGAAAGAGGAAGAACCAAGATTTACCGGGATGAAACTTAATGTAGTAAGTAATAAGATTTGTTAGTTTTGCCACAGATATTCAATAAGGGAAGGGCATTAACAACAGTATATTTTCAACCTTCAAGCTTCTTAGGGGGCTGGGTGCGAGATTTACGGTAGGTGAAACTATCCAGTGGAGCTGAGGTCTTCCTA
>JAHWFP010082023.1:0-14527 GCA_023313725.1 Lithobius niger
AAATCCCGTTTGATTCCAGCTCAAGACTTTCGTCTTCCTCAGCGTCCATTTCGACCTGTCTCGAGCAGCGATCATGCCCTCTCCAAACAGGGTATCAGCCCTTCTCCACAAACTTCGAGCCTTCCTTCGGTCCCCAATTTACACCTTGTCTGACCTCAACTCTCTGATAGGAACTCGGTGGCACTACTCGTCTCTTAGGGCAGGTGGATGGCCATCTGTTACGGGCGTCACTTTGCCGCGCCAGCTGCCACGGACTTTTCCCTTCACTACGCTAAGTCTATGGTGGATAGACGTTCACTACCTCACAAGGGTCATCCCCCTACACGAGCTCCCTCCGGACGTTAACCTCTTCTCTGATGCCAGATACCACGGACCACATCAATCTTTTCGAACTCGAACGCCTTCAACACCTTGTCCGAAGGAAGGTAGTACAGGCCCACGTCGACAACATGACCGCTTATCTCCAAAAAAAGGGAGGCACGAAGTCACGGTTGCTACAGCAGATCACCTCCGACATCTTCAGCTTTAGCATACACCTGGGCATGACCCTGCTGCCCCTTCATATACCGGGCAACCACAACGTTATTGCGGAGTCTCTCTCCCGACGCTCTCTACCAGCAGGGGAGTGGGCCCTCAAAACTTCCATTTCCACTTATCTCTTCCAGCTATGGGGGCGACCTCTTTGCCATGAGGCTCAATGCCAAACTTCCCCACTTCATCAGCCCGGTGCTTGGGCGGTGGATGCCCTGGATTGGGATCATCTGTTTGGTTACCTCTTCCCACCATCCGAGCTGCTTTCCCTTGCCCTTCATCCTGATTGCGTCCAGCTCCTGTTCAGCCTGTTTGTTGACTCGACGCACCAGACCTGCTGTTCCATCGCCGCCCTCGGTTGCTTTAGTTACACGTATGGCTACTATCGTTCGAAGCAGCAGACATTCCTCCGGAACAAGCCTCTCGCATCGCTTCCAAAGTCGTCCGATCTTCCACCAACAAGATCTACAACAGACACTGGTGGATCCATTGGTGTGTCCCACGGCAGATCAATCCTGTTGGTCCGTCTCTTCCACAATTTATGTGCTTCTCGAACGATCTCTTCGAGGAAGGCCTTCGTAGTTGCACTATCCTTATCTACCACTCAGCCTTAAACACAGTTTTTCGGGCTGCGGGCAATTCAATGCTCCTGGATGATTTTCGTATTTCGGCATTCGTCAAGTCATTTGAAATAGTGTGACCTGCAGTTCGCCGTCTGTTCCCGGATGGGACTTGTCATCTCAGTCACCTGACCGGCAAGACAGTCTTCCTTGGCCACATGCCTCCGTTGCAGCGAGGTCCAGGCCCTTTCAGCTACCGCTATTGACTGCTTTTTCCGTCAGGACTACTCCGGATTCACCCCGACTCCCGGTTTGTCGTTTCGGGCCAAGTCTCAGAAGCCCAGCGAACGCACGAGCCCCTTCAGTATCATGGCTCTTTCCAACTCGTTGGTGACGAACCGAAAGAGCTCTTTGTTCAGTTCGTGCCATCCATTACTACCTAACGAAATCCCAAGCCCCTGCGACACAGTCGCTCTCAACTTTTTCTTCCTTTCACAACTGTGTCAGGCGAGATGTCAGCACAAATGGTCGCCACTTGGATTAAGACTGATCTTGGACGCCTACATGGCGTTCGATATCACTCCGCGCTATCTCAACCTTCAGGGCCCATCACAGACATCATGGAGACGCCTGACTGTGTTCACATCTTATTACTTACGAGATATGTCTGCCCAAGCGGATGGATTGTACCACATCGGTACCTTTGTGGCCGCTAAGTGGATACTCTTAACTCCCCCTTAAGCAAAACGATGCCCATCCACCATTGGCATCTTCTGATCATTCGCAAAGACCTGTCTTTCTGGGGGCTCTGTCAAGTGGCACCCGCCGCTTTTGAGGAGGTCTGTGGAATAATATCAGGTAATGGATATATTCATGGCAGATAGAAACACCAGGTACGTCTGATTGATTTTGTTTTCTATTGCCTTTATGAAAACATACATTACCTTTCTCCCGCCCGCTTCACCTCTGTGTCGCCACTGGGGCACTGAGATGTCACTTCATCTTTTGTTCCGCTTATGTCTGCGCAGAGGAATGGATTAAGAACTTCCAGAAGGAAAATGCTCAATATCAGGTAACGAATATTTTCATAAAGGCAATAGAAACCAAAATCAACCGGACGCACCTGGTATTTTGGTATCTGTACTATCCTAAAATTGCTGCAAATTAAATTAATTTAATAGTTTGTCCAATAATCTAAGCTAATGTAGCTTCTTGCCAGGGGCACTACTCTACATTCCTTATTAATGCTAGCAGTGATGCTATCCCATTACATCGCTTATAAACCTCCTGGTTTAGTAACAGCGGGGAGGCAGGTGGGTTCTATTGAAGATAAGTATTTTAATATAGCGAAAACTAATTTGAAGCTGTTAACATTCCGTTTCTATCTGCCGACTTTGTTCTACTGGAAGATGGTCAGCTAGAACCCGGTGGTAGAGCATAAGTGTGTTTTACCAATTACTTAATCTATTATTTAGAAAGTAACCCACCTGTGATACAGTTTCTTTCTTTCTCTCCAGTTGCAAATTCTCTCCAGTTGCAAATTCTTAATTTCCTGTGCAACTGCCTGCCATCAGATGTTCTTTCATAGATTCAGCACCACTAGAGCCACTGGTGTTTCGAAGGTAGAGGTTCCTAAAAGTATTTTTGTTAGTCCACGAACAGGCAGCAAGAATTTCATTGAGCGGAGTGCCACAACCGTAAACCCAAGAGCTGTTCAGGCTCTCAACTTGTGAGCCGCACCTCACCAGGGGCGTCGATATGATTAGGAAAAAATTCATATTTTCTCTAATTTGAAGACGGTCACTGAGAGCGGAAGAACGTTTCCCGAAATCTTGTCCACTTGGAGGAACAAGAGTTGGGTTCTTTCGAGGTTGTGCTGAAGAGCCCTTACAGGACATTAAACACGTTTATTTCCTTCAGGACCCACAATCGGGCATAGAGTTTTAACATTCAGAGTTTTTGGAGTAACATCTGAATTGAACACGAGTGACCGGTGGTTCTTCTCTGGAGAACGCTGCCAATTCGCTTTGTCTTGCACCTAATGCTAGCACAAGAAGGAAGACAGTCTTGTGAGTAATGAGTAAAATTGAGCCGAGTGGACAGGTTCGTAAGGCGACGATGAAAGGCTTTCGAGAACTAGTGGAAGATTCCATCTAGGGAAAAGTTAGTGAATTTTAAGGACGAGCATTTTCGAAGGGCAGATCGGTAACCGTTGATCGCTGGTGAACGTCGTTTTTCAAAAAGGTATTCCAGAAATAGCTAAAGGGATGTTTACTTTGAAGTGATGGATTCATAACGAGCCAATTTTTACTCACACTTCAACTAAATACACAACCTAAAAACGTTGGTGCAAATTTTCCATTGATTGGTAGATCTGACGATGGATTGTTATGCATGACTTACAAACGGCGATCTAGAGAAATTTTTAACGATTTACATCGCTCACAAGTCGTGAAGAGTGCACTTGAAGGTAACAAAATCACAATGACGGCATTTTCAGAAAATTTGGTGAGGAAAACACCAGGAGTGTTCATGTGACCATACTTGGAGCAATCGTGTCATTAATACGTTGCAATTCCATTGCGTAATGGGCATGATGTACACACTTGTGCCCAAAGCGATATGATGGGAAGCTAGATTAGCTTAGATTATTAGACAAATAATAAAATTAATTTAATTGGGGTCGATTTTAGCTCTATATTACTGAACGATAACTTACTTTTATGAATGCAATCCCTTCTTTAAATAATTTTAGGGCAGGAACCTTTGATTTTTGTAATCACTAAGTCAATGATTATAAAAAACTGTAGATGAACCAACTAAATATTGAATATTACTAGACATGTTTAAAGGAGACTAGTACAGGGGTCGAATTTCCAAATTTTGATTCGGGTTCAAATTTGCACCCCAAATCTGTTATTGGGGTGCAAAAAAAGTCTTTGGAGTGCAAAACCAAAATGTAAACCAACACTGTGGTCTCCTATTTTATAGCCATCAAAAATTCTTAACATTCAGCATCTCAGCATTGCCATACCTGAATTTTCTACTTGTCCTGCAACTTGTTATCGTTCGCGCCCACGTCACGTCTGACGATTCATTCACGGTCGCATTGCCCTTCACCTCCTGTTCCTTACGGTCAGGCCTTGCCTCGGATTTGCCGCTCAGACGAACCACTTTCAAGGGAAAGAGTCCACTTGCTAATGGAGAACACCCTTCAGCTACAAGCCCTCGTCGTTCATCTGTCAGCCTTCACCACCACTGCACCATAGACTCTCCATTGGTTTGGTCGGCCTTGTGGCTGGCCCTCGTCTGCTACCAGATGTTGCAGCTCTTCAAGACAATCGCCGACCTACCAGCCTTCAAACCTGGCAGCCCTTTCTCCTGGGCTTTGGCCAAGCTATGGCTTCCGCATCTCGTCATTCAACACTCTCCTCCAGGCTGCGCTCAAGGTACACGCTTTGGCTGTGCGACTTGGCATCATACGCAGACGTCTGCTCTTTCACATCTCTAGTCATCGTTGGGTACACTCGGACCCGTTCGTCATTGACGCCTTCGTTTCGATTCCTTTAGACGTCTCTTTTTCTGGGCTCCTGGTGCAGTTGGCCCTTCACAGACGCGCCTATCTCTGCGCTGCCTGTCACCAGTCACCCACCATTGTTTATCAATCACACTGGCAAAATTGTGTTGTTTGTGGTTGGACATTCGTCCTTCGGTCATCAGCCCTTCGTCCTTCATCAGCACTACTTCCACTACACCTCCGTTCCTTGGACTTTCCAAGATCACAGTCACTTGATGGTCGGTGATCGACCATCACCCTTCGTTGACGTTTCCTCGCTACCCGTCTCCTCTCCTTGTTCCAGATGCAGCCGTCAACACTTCTATAAAGATCTCTTTCGAAAGACTGCCGTCTCTTTTATTCCTGTCAGAAGGGAGTGGTACGTCTCGCTAGGCCTGTCGTCCTTTGTCAACCACCGCCTGCAGCTTCTTGGCTTTCTGTCATTGCGATCCTTTGATGGCTGTCTTCCCGGCTGGATTATGGCTTCTTCAGACCAATACTTTTACACCGGCTTGCCACTACTGTTTAACTCCGTATGTACATCATCTATCGGTCATTTCCCGACTGTGACATAAGACAGGCTTCGGCTGTACATGCCCTACCCTTGCCATGGTGTAAGGCAGTTTACTATAACTTCTGGCCACACATTGGACTGATTCGTACCTCTTACCACCGTCGCTTCATTCATTTTGTTCCTTGGGCGGCTCTTACAGACTCCATCCTCAGTTCTTCTGCTCCTCCCCTATCAAGGTTTCAGTTCACAGGGCGTCAGAGACGTTCGTCTCCACCATCGTTCCCCTTGCTGCAAGTGCTTTGCGTTCATGGATAAGTCATTCCATCGCCCTCTGAGAGCACTGGCTGCAGGTTGGTGATGACCGGGAATGTGGCGGTTTAAAACTTTGTACGGAGCAGCAATCAAGGTCCAGAAGGTGGTGATGGCGACCCATGACTCAGCTTGCTGTTGGAATGCACGACCACGTGAAGCTGAACAGGGTCGCAACGACAGAAGCTGTAGGCGGTGGTTGACGAGGGAAGATACGCAAACCATTGTGACAGTAATAGAAACGAGCCAGTTTTTCGGAAGGGATCCTAATAGATGCGTTGACGGCTGCACAGAATCTCGAAAAGGCAAAGGAATGAAACTGTTGGGCAGGAGGCATAGCGACGACCGAAGAGTCGTCCACATTGCAGCAATAGTGCTGAGGATGAGAGCCCAACTACCGACGGTGCAATCGTGTTGGCAATAGTTACAATCGAAGGTCCATGTTGGACGTCTGACGGCGTGCCTGTGAAGGAGCCCAAGAAGGAGCCCCCAAAAAGGGTAGATGACCAGGCGTGTCTTTGATGCTGTACTCCAGCAAATGAAAGCGTCAATGACGAACGGGTTCAGGTGTACCCAATGATGACTAGAGATGTATGATGCCAAGCTGCCGGCTTGTACAGCTGAAGTGTGTACCTTGAGTCCAGCCTGGAGGATAGAGTTGAATGATGAAAGGGCGTCAGATACTGTGCTTCTAATGACAGTGTTGTCGTGGAAGCCATAGCCTGGCCGAAAAACAGGCAACATGGTGAATGAGCTGTTGCTGGGCGCTGTTGAGAAATCCAATAGGGAGTTGAAAGGCAGCAGACAGGTTCGAAGGATGAAGGGCAGCCGAACGGCTGACTGCGAGGACCGAACGACGTATGTCGATATTCTTGCGGAACGTGACTTGAAGCTTGAGCACAGTTCAGTTTGCAGAGAGCTAGGAGCCACAGCCCGACTGCAAGGACAGGTTGATGTTGTTTCCAAGGTAGCCCCTTCGGTAGCCGAAGGGCAATGCGACTGTGAACTGAATGGCGGGATGTGGGCGAACGATGACAGCCACAGACAAGTAGAAAATCCACCAAAACTGGAGAGGGAGAAGGTGGCAGAGTATAGTAAGCTGAGCCTCCCTAGGTGTGCCTTTGGCACAAGGCATGGTGACGAACTAATAAGGAACCGCAGTAGCACAGACCACGGTGATAACCTTCTAGGAGTGATGAACAGCATGTCCAATCAGAAGGGAAGATGGTCATACAGAGAGACGCGAGGCTGGCGGCCTCCATAACTTTTAATTTCTAGAGTAACAGCATTAAGGGAGGGAGAATGCTAGAATTCCAAGTAACGTAAATTTTCGTCGGTATATAGAAACCAAGATTTAAGGGGATGAAAACGTTGCTTTAGTTAATTTTGCCACAGAAAGCCGACAATTTTTAAGGGGCCAGTGCGCCAACAGAACTATTTCACGATTTTGCCTTGCAAGCCTTTTAGGAGACTGGGCGTTTAATACATGATTTACGGTAGAAAGTTGCTCCCTGCAACCCCTCACTACCAGTACAGTAAACTATGTGGGAGTTCCATAGGAACCTGCCCACAGCAAGCAAAGCCGAGTGCCCTAGTCTCCATGTCAAGATAACATGGGATCAAATCCTATCTCTATATTATCCTAAAAAACAAACTTGTACTGGTACCGAAGGGGTCATATCTAGTGTACCATAATCATAATCACGAAAAAAGTCTGGTTGAAATCTTAAGATTCACTATTATGGTGACTGTGCTTCATTTTTTATAACAGAATTCGATAGGAGTTTCAAGTTAATAAGGAATAACAAGTAGTTTACAAACAATTTTTTGTTGTCTTATTTCAGGTTCGCACGAAGCCATCCAAGTCCTGGCAATGCAAAAAGGCAAAATGCGAGCACTTTACAACTGCCTCCATCAATCGACTTTAGGAAGGATGTGGATGGAAGCTATTCCATTTCTTCTTCCTTTCATACTACAGTTTTGTTTGGTTGCTGCTGCTGTTTATTATGTGATGTGGCGCAACGTTGGACAAAACAAAGGAGAACTTATGTTAACGTGCACAACACATGGCCGTCGACGTAGCAACTCCGGCAGTGAAACAAAGGAATGTCATCTGACGCAGAAGGGGCTCTTCCTGGGACTGTTGGTGATGGTTAGCAGTGTTGTGGTTTTAGTAATATTCTTCGTCATGCAGGCAAAAATAGAGCTGAATGATCGCCTGGTTTGGATTGCTCTTGGAACTGTAACGGGGGTACTCTTCATTACGGTAATAATCTCTTGTGTAGGTTTGGTGGTTGTGCAGAGACTTGCGTACATTGGGCTGCGGCCCTTGCAACTTGACCGCCTTCTCAGTACAGGAACTTCATTGGCTGTCTACTTCCATGGTCTTCTGGTTGCAGTTGCCGGTGGCTCAATGCTGGTCAGTTTGGAGCCACTGAACACAGGCAATGCAGAGGTGATTAATTCCGAGCAGAAAACCCTGTTGGGATGCCTTTTGTTAATCTACGGTCTTCTAGTTGTGATTCATGCCGCCATTCAAGGAAGCCTTTTGTCAGAAGCAGCAAGACGGCGGTGTGTAACGCATAATCAGCTCTATTTTAAACCAGGAAGACAAGTTCTCACAACTTTACTGTTCTGCAATGCGGCCCTTTGGCTTTTAGACAGTTTCCTAACAGCAAGTAAAGATTCACAGCGATATCAAGCAATTTTTTATGGTCCAGTTTTATGGGGCTTCTTGGTACGAATTAATTTACCCATTATGGTACTAAATCGATTTCATTCAACTGTCATGCTTTACGAAATATGGAAAATGGCTTACTCGCAGTAGTACTATTCCGTCAATCGACATATTTAAGTTCTAACATGCCATTCAGCAGGGCTGATACAATCCGATTACTGAAGGAAACCTGAAAGCTATTGTACAAATCTTAAACCTTGTAAAACAAATGTACCTCCAAAATACTCTCACATTAAATTATGTTTTTGTATAAATTTGAATTCATTTAAATATTCATGCTCACAGTGCATTTTCAGGACCAAGCTCCCCTTGAACGATTTATGTAAAACAGAACAAAAGTCTGACATTGCTGAATACAGTATTTTCTCCTTTTTTTGCCTCTGGAGTCAAATTTTTTCAATGATTTAATCTTTTCTGGCAATAAAGGTAGTGTTTACCTCTCTTGAAAATTGGAGTTACATACGCCAACTTCCAGCAATTGGTACCCACACATCCGCAATACAGCTAAGCCAAGTTCACAGACACAAATTCTTCTTAAAAACCTGCAGAACAATCATCTGGTCCGACAGCTTGGCTACTTTTAATATTGTCATCCACAACAAAATTGCTATAAAAGACAAAAGACCGGATTTAATGCTTAGCTCTCTGACAATTTGACGAGGAATCCTACATGGTTTGGTCTTTTTTTTGTTGACATAAGCGAAAAAAGGCCACAGGGGATCCTTCCTAATAATTGCCATTTTGGCAAGTTTGTGCCATTGATTATCGTATGGCTTCTTTATTTCTGGCATTTTATTATTCGTACACTATACACTACTGCCAAAGATGCAGTTTATAATTAATCTGTTTACAAATAGGAAGTGGCTGTTCAAGAAGTGACTTAGGTTTTGATGGCAGGATTTTGCTGCAGTCATCAACTGTGACAACTAAAGTATCATGAAAACCGTTCAAAGTTTGACATGTAAGGAGGTTTAATCTGTGTTTGTGTAAAACCCATTTACGTTTTTACTAGTAATCACGGAGTTGTCTGGAAAATTCACACTTCCCACAGCAGTTGTAGTAGTTGACTTATATTGGTAAAAAAAGTGTATCCTCCATTTCCCCAGAAGACTTAAGGGCATTAATTCTGTGATTTCGCAATTTTGACCTTATAGAATTTAGGGGATGGGCATTAGCTTGCCAGGGTGTTTAACAGGCAATTTATTGTACTACCAAACAGAAAAGTGTGCATAAAACAGTAAAGCTGTACCAATACAGTACAGTGGCAAAGCTACAGGGTGGCATGGGTGGCAGAATGCCTCAGGGGCCCTCTGAAAGAAAAAAAAAAGTATTTGCATTAAAAAAGCTCTAAATTGTCATTGTAAACGTGGCATTTGTCATCAATCATCACGTGTTGTGTTGTTCTTCTTATAGCAGATTACTATTTGATTTGAATATATAAACTGCATAAAATAATACAGTGGCCCACAAAAATCGCAAGAGCTGAAAAATTTGTAATTCCAAACTTTTTTTCAAAAAAGTGAAAATGGGACCACTTTCGCTTTCACTGGAAAACGAAAAAATGGTCCCCATTTTCAGTATAACAAAAAAAATAATTTTTAAATGTGGACTTTCGACATTTTTCAGCTCGTGTTTTTTTATAGTAAGGAGAGGGGGGCCCCCATGGGCTAATTTGCCACCGGCCCCGCCTAACGTAGCTACGCCAGATACAGTATTCGGTATTTCTTAACAATTCTTTACAGTTACTACACTTTAACATAGCCGATACAGAACTGTCTACTGACTACCATGATTCTGGAAATGGAAGAGCAACACAAAGTCTCATCCTGAACGAAATCAGTATCGGCATCGAAAACTTTGTGTTCCCTGCCTTCAGACTGCCAGATTCCGGAAATAAGATGAACTTAAGTTTTACCTTGAATAAAACCAGTATCGGTATTAACAGATATCATGCAATATTGGATCAGTAGAAGTGGTAGTAGGTACAGCCATATAGGAGGTTTTAAAAGTCAAGCTGCCCCGCTTGCCCGTTTATTTCAATGGGAAAACGTTCGCCGTTGCCAAGCGGCATGATTTTTAAAACACCCCTATCGTAGTTTTCATTCATCCTCTGTTGCACTGTAACACTAATGAAATAAGTAATTTAAAAAAAAAAAAAAAAATTTACTATGGCTAACAATGTTGAACAGTTAAAAAAAACAGCATGCAGGGAAAAACTTGGCAAAACATCGACACCGGTGTTCATTTTTTCAGAGCACTGCAAACTAAGGATGTAAATAAATGAAATTCAGTGCAAGAAAGTGCTCAGTAAAAAAAAAAAACACCTCTCCAAAGGTGTCTTTAAATTTGGTAGCATCACCCACCACACAAGTAAACTATTGATACATCACCTCACCCAATTTTCCATCTTATCACACTACAAAGTTGGAAGACCATCCGTATGGCCGTACGTTTTAGCTGCTTAAAATGATGGACATTCAGCTGATATGAGCAAAAAAGGCATTGAGCAACAAATACAAAGGAGACAAACATGAATCCTGTACACAGAAACAAGATGCACAACCTTGGACTTGTTACACAGTGACAAGAACACAAAAAATGCATTAAAAGCATTATCACTGACCTGCCACCATAACCGCTGCTTTATTTCTGGAAATGTGAAAATCAAAGTTTGGGCCTTTATAAAGTGTTCGTGAAACCGCTTCTCGAGTATGTCTTCCTGGTGTGGTCACCATCGCTGCTCAGTGACATCGACAAGCTGTAATCGGTCCAGTGCAAATTTACTATAAACTTACCTGGAACGCAGACGCTTCTTTATGACATCAGGTTGCCCCGTGGTGGACTCGAGTCTCTTGAATTATGTAGGCTACATGCCAATCTCATGCTGACCTTCAAGATTGTTCATGGCTTTGCACTAACTGAACTGCCATTCTTCAACCCTTGCTTCTACTCGGCCACTAGACGTCATTTGCACAAATTGGTTGTTCAGGCTGCAAGGCTGGATTGCAGGAAAAGCTTTTTCAGTATAAAGGTGATCTGAGCTTGGAATTCCCTTCCAGAGGCTGTACAGGCACACTAGTCAACCGTTTTAGATTTTTATAGGGTGGGAATTGTCTCCGAAAATTTCTGAAGAGGCCTAATTTTGTTTCTAAACCATGATTCGCGTTTTAGATTGTAAATCCTTATACGATTTACTGGGACTAGTATAAGCGGCTTCCAGCTTCCATCTTGCTCCCAACCACTCTTGTGGTTGAATTTATTATTATTATTATAAATCCACCACATACCTAGTAATTTGTTAACCTCAGCCAACTCTAGGATAGGAAACGTGGCGAAGTTGGCATGTTTGTTCCAGGAATAGAGAGTACTATAGATTCTTCCAGTAATGGGAAATATACCTCTTGCTGGTTTTGAAGAGTGCAGTAAATGGCCATTCAACATGCACAAATAAATTCATTACCAACTTTCACCACAAGAAAATACACAACCGTCGTTACAACCCTCTGCCTGGTCGCCATACATAACTCATTTTCCAAGAAAACAAAAACGAAGATCGGTTAACAGCACGATATTTAAAAATTTAAGAGCCACCTGAGGCAAGCATTTTTTACACCCATACACAAGATTGCATATATTGCTGCAATAACACAGAAAAATACTAGGCATATAGGCATGCTTTTTCCTAGATGTCCACATGGATAAATGAAGATCACTAGCCCAACACAAGTGTGTAGGGTGATTGAGGATTGGTAAAAATTTGCAAAAGCGTCGACTATTACGTGTAAAGTTTTCTCGAACGTTTTTATTTTATACGTGCAAATAAGCCGCCTGCAGTAGCTTGAAAAAAAATATAACTTGCAGCGTTTTAGAAATGTGAGCTTAATGCAGGGACGTATTTACAGGGGGCTTAGGGGGCAGCAAAATCTTGAGGGGTGGCACATTTTGTAAAAAAAAGTATAAAACGTGCAAGTTCTATATCTTAATTATTTTAAGAAACTACTTTTTTTTATAGTAACCAGTAGTCTTGGCTTTTAATTAATTGTGGACCTTCGGTAAAAAAATGTGTGTGTAACCAAGGGCGGAGGCAAAATAATAAATCCATCTCTGCAGAGTGAAGAAACTTCAGTGTAGTGTTGGGCGGTATACCGGTTCTCACGGTATACCGCGGTACCAAAAATGCAACGGTACCAAACACCGTGCATTGTTAAAATACCGGTATTGTTTTAATATGAAAAAAGGCGCTAAAATTATAACAATAGTTCAGTCAGTTCTTGTGTTGTAGGACTCAAAGCAGTGTAACAATCAGTTAAAAATCATCGATGGTAAAATTGGAATTCTAAACAATGCACAAGAGTGGAGCCAAATTTGTGTAACTTTGATGCTACAACCAGCGTAAGAACCAACAGAAAACTAAAATTGAGTTCAAAGTTCAGTAGCTTACTTGGTGATTATTTTTATGTGTATTTTTGGAGGAGGGAGGAGCTACGTAAATGAAATTGATGATTCCATTTCCAACCTTAATTAGTTTGATTAGGCTTTAAAAAAAATACCGTTGGTATCGGAGGTACCGAAGGAAGTACCGCCAAATTTTAAGAACCGTTAAATACCGTGTACCGCGATACCTATAGGCTGGTACCGGCACCGTCACACAAAATTCGGGTACCGCCCAACGCTACTTCAGTGTGTGTATTTTATATGGCGAGGTATTTTAAAGGCTTTGTCGTTTAGGGGTAAATGAATCGTGGCCTAGTAGGAACATGTCACATGACCCATACTGTATTATCTGGGGCCTTGAAATGTAGCACAGATACCATCGTGCCATTTTCACTTGGCATTCTGCAATTATTTTGCAGGGATATTCACAAAATGAAGTTATAAGAAGCCAATGGAAGAATCTATTCATAACAGGACGTGAAGAAAAAAATTTCTTAAAATAAGTGAAACAAGAAAATCCATGAAAGTGTTGTACAACAAATTACAAGTGATGTGAGGTTCATGGTGGTCGGTTCTGACATCGCTTAAATTTGCAGATTATGCAGCCCAATTTATTTGACTTCAAAAATGCAAGGCGCACACAGCAGAACGTAAACAAAAACTAAAGTGTGGTTCATGGTGACGTCGCTTATACTTTTGCAGCTTGTATGGCGCAATATATTTGAAGTCAAGTTGCCAAGGGGACGGTGGTGGTGGGGGAGTGGGGGGGAGGGGATCCAGGGAAAGAACTACAGACAGACAATGCGCCACGTTGGCTGGGTAATAGGGGTAATCTTGGTGGCCTTTCCCTAATTGAATAATATCACTTCCTTTCAAATGCAAACCCTTTTTGGAAATTGGCATATCTCACACCAGTTTTGGTTTTGGGTGGATAAGAGTTTGCAGGACGGTCACAATTGTTGCGCTATTTCTAGTGTATAATTTTCGCTGTTGGCTAATTTCCAATTTTCTTTAATATTATTTACAGCGTTTTGTGTCTATTAATTTTCCATAATTGTTGCGCGACGTAGGCGTCATGCCGTCTAGTAGTGGTGTCAGCGGGTTTATGGGCCAACTAGAAAGAGGCTCAACAACCCTCAGAACTTCCGTGGTGCACACGCATTGTAACTTTTTTTTCAACTTCATGGCATGCTCTAAAGATAGTTTGTTGGTGCGAAAGGGCTTATTGTTTTTCTTTTTTTTTCAAACAAGTGAAATACAAATCTAGTTATCCCAGGGGTAATCATGAAAAAAGGTCATGTGCATTAATAGAAAATAGATGCACCCCACCCCATCCCCTTCAAAAAAGAAATTAATTTTTTTTGGTGGATGTGTGTTAGGGGCTCCCTCCATGTGACAAAATCCTAAATCTGTCACTGGCTTAACGGGTTCTTAGATGCCACCGCTTATGCAAACAGCTTTACAGTTTTTTTTTTTTTCAGTATTCGGGGCATCTTGCGCAAGTCGACGCATGAAAAATGCCTTTCCGAACGGGACCCTATATAGTGGTAGTTTGAAATGTCGAAACCTGACCAAAAGAAAATATTTTTGCTAGTACTGCAATTTATTTTCACTGGCAAGTGCCTTTATTTTAGTACAATTAGTCGCATCAGAATGGTTACGCCATCTACACGCTACATATTATAAAATAGCATTTGTATAGGCAAAAATGTGGATAACTAGTACAACAAACCTAACTGTGAGCAAATAATCCGTGCAAACGAGAACTGACCCGAGAAGCATGTTCCAATGCAAAACAATATAATCACTTAAAGAAGCACGCAAAACTACAACAGTGGTAACACTCAGCATTTCAAATTTGCAACACGCTTGTTATGGTAAAAAAA
>JAHWFP010082049.1:0-16290 GCA_023313725.1 Lithobius niger
AATGTAAAGTGCCTTTTTCATTTGTTGTTTTTATTAAAACCAAGAGTTTTCAAAACTACAACCAAGAGTTTTCTAGTGCGGAATAATTGCTAGTGTTTTAATAATATGTAAGCCCATTTTTATTCAAAACCCCCTTAGCTTTTCTACTTACCCACCGGTGGTGGCAGCCTTACAGACCAGGTAGAAATACCGGATAGCCTAATTTAATTTAGTTAGGAAAGTTATCTTCACTCCCTCCGGGATTGAGGCCCTACTGAGCTGTTTTGAGCCAAAATAGTCAACCAAGTCATTTCTACATGCAGAAAGTCAACCATGAGTGCGGAGACATTACAAGCACCTAGCCTGTCGTAGCGCCTACCGCTACAAATGGTGGCAGCGGTGGGATGAACAGGTTCTGTTCCCTTCAAGCGTTTCTTCCCTGCCATTCTACTAGAGCCATTTGTACATGAAGAAAACCACTTCAACCCAGATGCCTGTAATTAAGTTAATAATATCACGAAGCAGATGTCCGTACCAAAGCTACAGAAGTAGATGTCAGTACTGCAGTCACTATCAGTACAAAAACTCAGTCCCAGCAGCCAAAAATTCTGGATCCGAGAAGCAAGAAAACACACTTCACTGAGAGTGCAGTATGCCGTGCCGTATTGATGCCCCCATCACCCCGCAATCTGTGAGGAGGATCCGCCCGTAGGGACCAGGAGCTCCGTTGCAGTATTCATTGGACTTTGGATAATTCTACAAGCCCAAAGATCGACCGAAGTGTGCCTCCAACCCGGACATTCATCTTCAACCAGTTTTGTGTTTCAGGCCATCTACAATCACTGGTGGGGATTTGGAATTGGACTTGACGGACGATACACTGTTGTGTATGGGGTAAGTGTGCATAGGATATGCTAAGGCCGCCAAGCCGAAGTGTTGTAGTTAATATTCTTGATGTTTATTAATTATTTATACACCAAATGCTAGTGGTCTTAAAAGTGTCTTGTATGTACTGCTTACTGGATTTGGGGAGAGAAATATTTTAGATAATGTGCTCTGCTCCAAATATTAATGTAAAATTAACTTGCGGCTGCAATTAATTTGATTTCACTTATACAAGCCGTATTGTGAAAACGTTAACGTTAAAGCTTAAAAATGTCGGACTTAAATTTGACCGACGTTATTAAAGATATCCATTACATGGATCTTAAAAAGGCATGTACTAAATTAGGTCTTACTGTTACAGAAAGTAGACAGGAAACTGTAGTAGTGTTAAAAACGGCTGTTGATAGTGACTTACATGACGAACTAGTTTCAGCTATAGACAAACAAGAAGCCATAATTTTACAGAAAAAAGAATTGGCCAGTAAAGATCGTGAACTTTCATTAAAAACTGAAGAGTTAAGATTAAAAGTCCTTGAAATCGCTGACAGCG
Organism: Lithobius niger; assembly: GCA_023313725.1. NCBI lineage: Eukaryota > Metazoa > Arthropoda > Chilopoda > Lithobiomorpha > Lithobiidae > Lithobius > Lithobius niger. The sequence goes on from JAHWFP010082049.1 coordinate 1,415, forward strand.
AAAAAAGGCGTTATTTAGACCTGTCAGAGGCCGACAGACGTCGTGCACATGAACTAGCAGTTCGAGACCAGGAAGCGATAATTAAAGATCGTGAAGCGATTCTTAATGCAAAATCTCATGCCAAAGAGTTGGAAAGACTCAAGTTGCAGCTTGAACTAGCAAAGCTAAATGCTGCCAGTAATAATGTTAACCTTGCTCCAGCTAGAGCTATGGCCGCTCCCCCAGCTCCCCTGAATACAGTACCTAAACAGGGAAAAATTGCCGATGTGGTATGCCTAGTAAATAAGTGGACTCCAAAAACGGAGACTAACAGTTTTTTTTAAATTGTTGGAAGAACGTTAACTAGTCAAAAGATCCCCAGGGAACAATGGAGTACAGAACTCCTACCTTTAATGGGAGAAATTTTAATCAAAGTGTGCAATCAACTTACGGAGGTTGAAATGCAAGATTATGAAGTAGTCAAAGGTAAACTTCTTGACAGGTTTGTTCAGACGAAAAATCAGTACAAACTCAGTTTAGATCTTAAGATAAAGAGCCAGAAATCCTTTTTCACGATTTCGCTTTTGAGTTAGAAGCCCTATTCTCAAGATGGTTATCGCTTGCTAAAGCAAATGGCGAGTATACCAAACTCATGAATTTAATGCTCTTAGAGCAATTCACTAAATAATGCCTAGTTGCCCTGCGCAAATTGTTGCCCGACCAAATCCATACCGGGACTTTGGCCGAAGTTGCAAAATTGTGTGACGAATTTACAACTCGCAACAAACAAATCGCTAATGATGTGGCTGCTCGTAGTGTCAAAACGCAACCTAGTGTTGCGCCGTCAAGTCAGGGTTCTCGTAACCACAACAACCAGCGAAGTAATAATAAAAACCATTCCACCATAGCTAAGCTGTCTGGCACTACGGAAATCCAATCCGACTCTAGTAACGAGAATACAAAATCTAATGCTAGATCGTGTTTTGAATGTGGATCGTTTTCCCATTTACGTAATCGATGCCCCGAACTGAATAAAACGGCCCCGGAGCAAGCACACGCATGTTTTCCAGTCGAAAAAATGCTAGGGAAATTCTACAGGCTAGCACTCTAGGCGGTAGCATAGGGAAACATAAAATTAAAATTTTGTGCGATTCTGGTAGTTCCATTTCCTTCGTTAGCGCTAAACTAGCTAAAAACTGGCCCTGTTTGAAACGAAAAGTTCAATGTCAAAATGCCTTGAGTAGCCAGGTATTTGAGTTGCCCCACATAAATTTAAGCTTTAAACTAACTGACGGTACAACAGTAAAATCCGTAGCGTGTGTCACAACGGTCAACAATTCGATCTTTGATCTCATTTTGGGCGTACCAAGGATAAACTCTTTAAACCTAATTCACAGACCAATAACCACCCCGCCCCGTGATTTTCCTTCCCTCCCGGCCGAGGTAGCAACTCCCCCCGACAGTAGCAGCGCGCGCCAAGTAAAGAAGCGCTCACCTAGCCATAAGCCGATCAGCCCCAAGGTATTGGTCAAGTGTCAATTAAGTAGTAAAGAGGCGATAACGCCTCAGCCAAACGTCGTTTATTCCCCACTCAAGTTGCCAGCTGAAGGGAAAACACTTAACGACCCCCGCAGTAAGAATGACTCAGTCCCAATAACTGCTCCAGCCAAGCGGACCGCTGGTGGCACACGCCACCTTCAACCCCTTTTGAAAGCAATAAAAGATCATCCAAACGATAAGGTGGGTGTTCCGGAAAACTAATTGGCTCCCGTGTAAAAACACAAAATGAGTTTAACAGGCCTTCTAACGGCAAAATTAAACGAAGTTTGTCAGCAAATGATGTAAACAACAGTTTAGTCATATCCGAAAAACCAGGAATTAGCGAATTTAGCTTTTCCGAGTGGCTTAACCTACGTAGCCGATCGTCCCCTAACCTAAAGTTGGAAACGAGCGATTCTGCCAAACAAAAGTCGGCAGTAAACGTGTTGCCCTTAAATGCTTTGATTTCTTTCCAGAGTTCTGTAAAGTAAAATTGCCTGAGTTTAATTTAACTTAACTTCAGTGTGACAGTGTTTAAATCAAACTTAAATATAGTTTTTTTTCTCAGTCCTTTTTAAAAATAGGACCGATGGTTTAGTGCGAATTCTATGTCAGTCTAGGGTGGAAATAAATACATAATTATGGCTCTAGTACTGAATAGGTGTTCCCAGTGAAACGGAGGTTGTAAAACCTAACCTAATGTAGTTTTTTCTCTAAAAAGAGTATTTTTTGCAAATAAAAACGAAAACCTAACCCAGTGTTTTCACCGTTCTTTTAAATAGTGAGCTGTATGCCGATACAAGAGTGGCTCCATCTAGGAACAACTAAACGTAAATAGTGTACTTGTTGAAATTTTAATTTTAAAACTTCAGAGAAGGCTGTACAAACCTGGAAAGTTTGTACCGTCACCCTCTTGTGGGTGAATGTTTGTAAAGACTGAACGACACTAATTAAATATTCTTTAGTAATATTCTACGAGAGTTGTAACTTGTCCCCGGTTAGCTCTTCTTTAAGTTTTCTACGAAATGGCTTTCTTCCAAAAAAAGCTGTCTGTTTACCCCTCTGTGAAAAAGGTTAGCACTGTTGATAAAAGGTTGCTGCGTTTTTATGCATAAAACCTTCCAGCGTTGTATTATTATGTTTTTTATTATGGGTTATACCTAAAAACCCTTCAGTGTCAAATTTCAAATGTAAACAAGTTGTTTGGTAACCTGAAACCATTCTAGTGGTATTAGTTGCTGTTAAATAGAGCCGGCATTCTTCTATGCGTTCATAGAATATCCTTTTCTAACAGTTATCGTAACCTACATTAAGGGTGGATGGCGAGGTGTTTTTGACAGTCAACGGTTAAAAAAGACGCTGCAATTGGACATAATCCAGACTCGTGAGAACAATTAAATAGCAGGATGTCACATTTGACAGTTTTCTTTTACAAAAACCGTAACTTTGTACGTTTATTCAAACTTAGTGCTTCTATTTAAACGTCTTTTGCCCCATTGTCTGAATGCTTGTACGATTTTCCTGCACGAAGCAGCACGGACAGCATTTAGTTAATGGTTGCAAAAATAGTGTTCTTTAACTTGGAAATTTTGAAATTTACTTAAAAATTTCTAAGCCACAAAAAGTTGGTCCCCTCCTTCGTCCCCTTCCTTCAATAGTTGTGGTGCATAACACTGTAGTTTATTTCCAGAACACCTAATTGCCTAAAAGCCAATTTTCCTTTGTCAATGAGTTCAAAACTCGATATTGGCCCATGTGTACATAGTCCCTGTTCCTTCAAACAGCTCCCAAGGAAAACCCTTTGTTAGCCCAACTTCTCCTCCCATTTTCCATTGTTCCCCTGGCCCTCTGCCAATCTAGAGGCCATAGCTCCTCGGCGTCCGCTTTTTGATCGCCACTGATTCTCCAGCATAAAAAGCCCCAATTGCCGTCCCTCCATAGCACAGCTCACAGATCTAAAACCAGAGGTCATCACGGCCGGTCAGGAGTGGAGATGCCACATTCTGAAGGTTGCCACGCCGGCCAAAGGTAGTGGTCAGCATGCTTTAATAGTTTAGATTGAAATTTTAACTTTAGGACCCCCCAATTCTAAATGTATAGTTTAATTTTAACTTACCTCTTGTCTTTAGAATTTTACAGTTAAGCAAGCCATCGGCATTTCTGCCCCCTGCTTTCTGTAATGTCAGAGTGGTTCTCTTACTAAAAACTAGCATTCTTTGTTTATTTTAAACCTCCTTTTCACTTAAACGGCAGACAGTGGCCCTTGAGGATTCATGCACTCTTTTGCGAAATATTTATCTGTCTGGGTTAATTGTATAATTTAGCGGATGCGATTATAAATTAACGGATTCTTCTCGAACTCAGCCTACTTTTTCTACTCAAAAATTGTATTTATGTAAAAAGCCAGTTGTTGCTTTTTGGTCGAATTTAATGTAAATTCGTCGTTTGCTTTCACTGAAAGCGTATTTGCTTTAATTAGGTTTACTAGTAAACCTAAATGTAAAGTGCCTTTTTCATTTGTTGTTTTTATTAAAACCAAGAGTTTTCAAAACTACAACGTGCGTTTTCTAGTGCGGAATAATTGCTAGTGTTTTAATAATATGTAAGCCCATTTTTATTTAAAACCCCCTTAGCTTTTCTACTTACCCACCGGTAGTGGCTGCCTTAAAGACCAGGTAGAAATACTGGATAGCCTAATTTAATTTAGTTAGGAAAGTTATCTTCACTCCCTCCGGTATTGAGGCCCTATTGTGCTGTTTTAAACCAAAATAGTCAACCAAGTCATTTCTACATGCAAGAAAGTCAACCATGAGTGCAGAGACGTTACAAGCACCTAGCCTGTCGTAGCGTCCGCCGCTACAGTATGATAACTCGTCCGTACCTGACATTTTTGACAGATTGTATGCCGGTATGATAACTCGTCCATGCCAGGCACGCTGTAAACATGTCGGTATGATAACTCGTCCATACCAGGCACGCCGTAAACTGGTCGGTATAACTCGCCCATACCGTAAACCAAGTAAAAATTTAAAACGCTGAAGAAGCTACCCAGCAATTAGATTGTTTAACAAAAAAAAAAGTAAGGGAAACTAAAACTAGATTCAAACTATTTATGAGAATAGAATGTCATAGCTCCCGCAATTAGAAGAAATGCTAGCCATACAGAATAGCAAAAGCCAATGCCACGAATAGCCATGAACAACCAGTTTAGAAATAAAAGCCAATGCCTTGAGAAAGCAAAAGTGATAATCCGAATTCCTTTTCAGCAGGAAAATTGTATCAGTAGCTTACTAACAAAAAGTAGCCTACTTCGAAGACATGGCCTACAAAAAAAATCAAACCAGCCAACCACGTTGCAGAAAAGCCAGCTGTATTGTCTCAATAGCCTACGAATGAGTAGTAGCCTATTAGGTTGCCAAATTAGCCAACCATTTTGCCTCAGTAGCCTATAAACAAGAAATAGCCTATGTCCCACATAAATGAAAATTTATGCCAAGATTTTTGTAAAAACTAACGTTGTTTGTTTACAGGAATTTGCGAATTAAAAAAAAAACTTTTGCGTGAGTGTCGGTAAAAGTATGTTCGCACTCCATAGTTGAAATAAAGAAACAGGTAAAATATGCATAAAAAAAAGGCTCTGGGAGCCGACCAGTTACTTTATTCCAAAAATGGAGGAGTTGTTGAAAAACAACCCGCAAAAGTGTCTTAGGCTTTCGAAAATTACTTTTTTCAAAAATTCATCAGCCTCAGCCCTCACCCTCAACCAGTTCCATGGAAACAGAGCACAATCCCAGAATTGAATAAATCAATCCCACCCAAAACAACACTGATCATAAAGACACACAGCAAGTCAAAGATTCGACTTACAAAATCAACATCCAAGGAAACCTGATCTATTTCGAAAGTTGCATTGCTCGTTTCCAAAAATTTTATTTCAGCAATCGATTTTATTCATTGAAAACTCATTGTACAACACAAAAAGTGTTCAATTCATAAATAAATCAATCAGAATTGGAAAATCCAAAATCCACCCAATCTGAAGCAGGATCTGCTCTTTCGAAAATTTGAAAATGAAATAATCAAGATTGACATTACCATTGTTAAATGATGTAACAAAAATGCTGTAATAACATTCTGTGCCACAGAGCACTCTCCAATAGGTTGCCGGTAGAGTAGCTTGGGAATAACAGCTAGAAGTGTGCATGAAATTGAAAGTAAGGTTATCAAGTAACACGCTAGGATGCGCACATTAGAAACAATAAGATGAGAATCCCGAAGTATGCCAGCCAGAAGTAGCGTATTATTATTCTTCAAACTCTTTAATTAAAGCTCTGAACTCGTTAACGCAAGCGTTAACATCGTCCTTTAGCTTGGCAGGCTCCCAGTTAGAACACATCCGGTACTAGCTAGCGCCACAACAGCAGCGCCAGTCTAGTACACTTTGGCCTCAGTCTAGCTTAGCTACCCAGATTCACTGTAAGAGTCAGTGGCCAGCCTGACCAATCAGGTCATTTGAGCCCTCCAGTTGTGGCATTAACTTCCTCATCCAGAGACCACCTCTGGGTACAAAAGAAGGGGCTGAAGCCCTGTTCCTTCACTCTGTGATTTCCCTGAGAGCTCAAAATCTGCCTACAGCTATGCCAGTCTGACCCCTGACGTTCCTCCAGCTTCACTTCAAACTAAAGTTAAGTAACCAACATACCACCCTGTGGACTTAGAATAATATTGATATGGACTTAGTCATTTGAAAAGTGATGTGGACTTAGCCAGTTCGATTAACGATCCTTCAATAAGAAGGCAGTCTTTAATTAGTAGGAAGTGCTCTCGGAGTAAAGGGGAGGGAATTACTAAATAATTGCCCATGAATAAATCCTTTCGACTTTAAAAGAAAGTCCTTGGCTTGACTGAATTACTTGTGCATGCCTGATCTCGTGTTCCCTGCCTAGATTTATAGCTGCTAATGAATTAAGTGATCGTACGAGACTACTGTCTTTTACAAGGAAAACTTCTCTGTAAAGTTAGCCAGTATAACCCTTTGGGACTTTACGTCAAAGTTTACATACCTGCAATATTATGTTTTGTGATGCATTCCCTTATGGATGTGAGCTGCAATATTGTCTGACATAATCATTAACTCAATTTTATGATTCATATCCTTGTGGACGTAAAATTTTAATGTTATAATATAACTTCGTACAATTCTTTCAAAATATATTTTTTCTTGTATTCCTTAAAAGGGAATCCGTGCCACGAAGTGGTATTTTATTCATTTGCTTTACACTTTACGACTGAATAAGAAAGTCCAAAATAATTTTTTAATAATTTTTTTTTCAGCCGGTTAATTTTAATTATGTGGCACCCTTTCCGTTTCAAGAATAAGTATCCTGTTTAATTTAACTAGTGGGCAATTAATTATTTGCAATTTTGAAAATCAGGGTAGGGGGATGTAAAATTTTAGTACATATTAAGTGTTTAGACTTACTAGTTTATGTCTAGTGATCATATGGTTCAATAGTATGGACTTAAATGCTGAAATGCCCGGCAACTACCCGTTTGGTAGGCAAAAATTTCGTTAAGTTATGTGTCATAAGCTAATAGCTGCAACAAACGCGGCAGCGCAAACTATGCGCTGAATGCAAAGCCTCTCTGCGCGTAGGAAAATTATATCCGCTGCGCGTTAGAACTCTGATGATTATTAATAAAATAGCTTAATGCAATAGGATATCTTGCCATTCCTTTCTGCTTTGGTAATTTTGTAATTACAATTAATTAATTTTGACATTATAGTTCTGTTAATTTCTAAAATGACATGTATTATCATAATACTTTTATGTCGGGAAAAGAACCCGTTCCAGCTATCGTTTTATCAGCTTGAACATCGTCTTCCCGTCTACATGTTATAGTCATTTCCCTCCATATTGTTCTTACGAACGTGAGAGAAATTAAGGTAACGTCATGTGTTGCTATGTGCGAAAAGTTATGCTTTAGTGAACTAGGTACATGTCAATTTCACATGTATTCACAATTTTATGAATAGAAAATTAACCTGCGTTATTCAGTGTTTCATTTAAGATAACCAAGACGACGACAGTAACAACGATTAATGCCATCCTTGCCTGTCTCTGCCCGCAAAGGAAGCGGTGTCATCGAACTTGGAGCTCGACAGCCCTGAAATTTGGCATCAGGGGTTATACATAATGTAAATAATTATTTTGAAATTTTCAAGTGTTTACGATCACCCATTTCTGAAAGTTATTCCAAATTAATTTAGTTTTTTTTCAATTTCTTAACTTTATGAAATGAAATTTTAATTTTAGTCAAAACGTAAATTTTCCTGTTTTTAAATTTCTCTTAACGCATCATTATGGCCAAATGTTAAATCCATTTCTTAAATCTGTGATCGGAAATTTCATATGTCAATAATTTTATTGCTTCTTATTTCAGGTGTTTCATTTATAAATCTTTTCTTATATTCCCAATGTTCAATGTTACCATAATTTGTTTATTACTATTTGTTTTTGTTTACCAGTAACCCTGGATTTATGTCGTGTACATAGCATTTGATTTTATGATTTCCATGTCTTATTGGCTTAATTTGAAAATTTTGTTTACTAGATCAATGTCTTATTTGTTTTTCGTAATTTCTGTGGCTTGATTTGGTTCAAATTTTTTATGACATGTCTGTAAATATTTTAATTTATGTCAAAAATTTTTTTCGTAACATACTATGTTATGGTTTTATGTAAATATTGTTATTATTATTATGTTTTGATTACGTTCATTATTATTTTAAATGGTATTGTCGTCTTTTGTTATGTTGTAAATATTCCTTATTGTACGTAGTATGTGTTGTTTCCACATCAAATTTTACTTTTTTTCGTATTTTATGTCATGTGTTTGTACATATTTTTTGTATTTTCGTATTTTCAAATAAGAGTACATTTTCTAAAACAAGCTACGAGTTTCCGTCTACAATTTATTTTAAATTACATCTTGAAACATGGTAGCTTTAAGTTATTTTCATTTGTTTTCATGTAAAAGTTAGTTTAGTATACTAATTGCAAATTTTACGAGAAATGAAAATGCGCCGCTGTTTGTGTGTAGCCTCCATATTTTACTTTCTGCAAAGCTACTTCTATTTCTCCTCACTAGGGTCCCCACGTGCAGAGCGCGTGAACGGTCTTCACAGCCACGCCATGTTTTCCTTCGTTCTCCGCTGGGTACGCAACATTTTACTCATCGTTAATGTTTGCCTCTTCCAACTGCCGACATAGCCTAATTTCTGGTGTAATTTTACTGCTACGGGTATTGTAACTATGCGTACAACCAAACATTCTTTGCTTATTAAGTTTGTAATCTATTTTAGGGTATTTATCTTGTAAATGAGCGGCCGATTTTGGCTCGACGCGTTTGCGTTTCTTAGTTAGGCTCATTTCTGAATCGCTAGCAGCATCGTCAGATTCGGAAGGCATAAACGTTGGCGGTAAATGGTCTGTTGGATCTTCCAAAAGTTTTGCTATGTATTCTTGTACTTTTATTTCAGCTTCTGTTAACGTTCCGTTACAGCAACATCCAGCCTGCCTTATAACTTTCCGCCTGCCTCACAACACCCACACGACGATCACATCCGCGTATTTACCACAGCTAAGGTCAACTGAGACGGTAGCTTCGTTCCTCGCAGCGAAAAACGTAGCTACTGTCTCAGTTGGCATTGCGCCTAATAGTCCAGCCAGCGTCAACCCATTGATTGTGTCGTCAAAAACCGGAATGATTCTTGTATTTTAAAATCACAATTTATAATTTTCTAGACTAGTGTCTTATAATTTTGCTTCGGCGATCTATTGAAATAATTAGTTTTAATTTTTATTGCATTAGCCTTCTAGATTTTTGATCTCATAGTAATTACTAGCAAACGATTAAAATTAATACTGCGCTCACACAGATAAAACTACAAGGGACGAACATAAATAAAGTTAGTAATATTCAAAACAAAATTCTCCGAGACGCCACATTTTAAAACGAATTTTTAGCAGGGGACAGACTAACGGTAATTAAAGAGACCTTTGAGGCCGTGCCTGATGTGGAGGATCGAGAAAAATGGCGCTGGGATGTATATCCCTTTAAGGTGTTACGACAATTCCAAGTCCGTAGGTCCGTTAAAAGGAATACGTAGGTTATTCGTTCTTAGGAACCATCGACGTAAATTGTTCACATGTGCGCGAACGACTCTGAGTGGATCCGAGAAATGTACGATACGAATGATATCATCGTTAACGAATTCCATTATTCTGTATGGTCCTGTCCATGCTCTAAGTAATTTTGGAGAAATCTGTTTTATTTGTAAGAAATCACGTAATAATACGTAATCATCCACAAGATAATGGTAAGGGCGTGCTGTGCGATCATAAAAGTTTTGTTGTCTCTTAACTGCTTTTCAAGTATGCGCTCGAGAGTCTTCAAATGCTGCTTGTAGTCTACTCTCTAGATGTACTATAGTGTCGTCACTATCATAGCAGATTCGTGGTGGTTCGAAAACTAGTGCACTCGGCAACCTAAATTCAGAACCAGGGTGCAAGTAATGTGAACTAATTAGTGTAGTCAAATTAGGGTACGCCTTTAGCGCTATAGTCACTAATTCTAGGTATTCACACCAATTTTCTGGACAACTTGCTGAAATTTTATGTAGTACTGTCTCTATTCTTTTATTTGCTGCTTCTACAGATCCTCCAACCCACGATGTGTTGGGAGTGAAGTTATTCAGTTCAATATTGAACATATTTGATAATTTTGCCACAATAGTGTTGTTTATCTCGCTTCCATTGTCCCCTCTCAGCTGCACTGGTGAGAAAACAAGCTACGAGGTGAGAAAACAACTAATTAGGTATTATTTCGGCCTTCTTATCGGGAATTCCTACTGCAATGACGTAACGACTAAAATCGTCGATTAACGTCATCACGTAAACGTTCCCGTGAACGCTTTTATTCAAGGATCCAATGAGATCCAAGCTCCATAGTATCCTGGTCTCTGTAGGAGTTGATAAGCCGTTAGCTGACGTAATGAGCAATGTCATCGAACATTTTAGGCCAATAACAATGTAGCTCAATTAAATCTCTTGTTTTACAGGCACCGCAATGTATGGCGCCTGGTGTTGAGTGGTAATCTTGAATTCAAAAGTTTCATAGAGATTTAGGCATACACATCTGTGCTAAGTTGTGCCTATGACCTTTAGATGGGTCTACAAGTCGAATTCTGTATAGAATTCCGTAGTAATCTTTATAAAAGATATTCCTTTTGTTTGAGGCATCGATTAGATCCTCTGATGACTGATCTCTAAATCGATTTATAATTTCGCCTAGATATGGATAGTTTCTGTGTTCTGCCGCTAGGTGTTGTCGTGTCCAGTCAGGAAACTGAGTGCCTTACACAGCTTCAGGTCTCTCTATACGAGATAGCGCATCAGAAGCCGCGAAAAGTCGGCCTGATTTATAACGTAAGATGAATTCATATTCCCAAGATTCTTTTGAGTTGGGGGAGGAGGGATGAGGCACAATAAAGATAGCAAATTGCTAAATAATCCGTAGTACCTAATAAATTCCTAATCTTACCTAATCTTACCTAATAAATAGCAACGAAAGGAATCTATACAATTTATAATCGCTAGAATTTCCCTAGTTGTAGTTGTTTCCTTTCTTTCCGCCTCAGTGATGTTTCGAGAAGTCTAGGCCAGGGAATAGTTTATACCGCTGTGATACTGACTTAAGCAGCCTCCGATCGTTACGCCGCTAGCAACGGTTTCAAGAAAAAAGGGTTTAGAGAAATCAGGGTGTTTAAGCGTTGCAGCGTTTATATTAGCCCGCTTAAGTTCCTGAAAAGCTCTTTCTTCATCTTTGACCCATAAGAACAAACAGTTTTTTTTCGTGTCAACTTCGATAAAATCTTTGACATTTCAGCGAACAAGGAGATATGGCGTCAGTAGAAATTTACCATACCCAAGAAAGAACGTACTTGTTCAGGTGTCTTAGGCGTAGGGTACTGCTGCATAGCCTTAGTTTTATCACTATCAGGGTGTATCCCGTTTTTGTCTAGCACAAAACCTAAGAATTTGACCTTTTTACGTGCCAATTAGCACTTTTCAACACTTAGTTTCAATCCGGAACAAGCAACTAGTTCTAGCGCTCGATTCACATGACTGATGTATATTTTAAGATCTGGATACTCAGAAGACAATAATCAAGATAGACGGTACAATAGACTCCTAACATATCTGTAAATATTTGTTGTGCACAAAATTGGAAGTGCGCAGGCGCAGTTTTAAGGTCCATTGAGAACCGGTTAAAGAAATATGTCTTAGGATTTGCTGTGAAACATGTTTTAGTCTTAGCTGATTCAGCTAGTTTAAGTTGGTAAAACCCGAACTTGAAGTCTAAGCGTGTAAAATACTTAGCGCCGCTAAGGTACGCCTTGCTCTCTGTCATGGTTGGTATTGGACCAGTTACACTTCCCACGACAGAATTTAAGCCTCGTAGGTCTACGACTACGCCATGTTTTCCTTTGTTCTCCGCTGGATAAACAACATTTTACTCATCGTCAATGTTTGCCTCTTCCAACTGCCGATGTAGCCAATTTCTGGTATATTTTTACTGCTACAGGTATTGTAACCATGCGTAGAACCAAGCATTCTTTGCTTATTAAGTTTGTAATCTATTATAGGGCATTTATTTTGCAAATGAGCGGCCGATTTTGGCTCGACGGGTTTGCGTTTCTTAGTTAGGCTCGGTTCTGAATCACTAGCAGCATCGTCTGATTCGGAAGGCGTAAACGTTGGCGGTTCAATCTCAGACAAATGGCCTGTCGGATCTTCCAAAAGTTTTACTATGTATTCTTGTAATTTTATTTCAGCTTCCGTTCTAAGCTGTTGCACAATTCCAAGTCTGTAGGTCCGTTAAAAGGAATAGGTCGGTTATTCGTTTTTAGGAACTATGATCGTAAATTGTTCACATGTACGCGAACGACTTTGAGTGGGTCCAAGAAATATACGATATGAACGATAACATCATTAATGAATTCCATTGTTCTGTACGGTCCTGTCCATGCTCTAAGTAATTTCGGAGAAATCTGTTTTATTGGTAAGAAATCGCGTAATAATACGTAATTGCCCACAAGATAATGGTAAGGACGTGCTGTGCGATCATAAAAGTTTTGTTGTCTCTTAACTGCTATCGAAGTATGCGCTCGAGCGTCTTCGAATGCTGCTTGTAGTCTACTCTCTAGATGTACTATAGTGTCGTCACTATCATAGTAGATTCGTGGTGGTTTGAAAGCTAGTGCGCTCGGCAACCTAAATTCAGAACCATGGTGCAATTAATGTGAACTAATTGGTGTAGTCGAATTAGGACATGCGTTTAGCGCTATAGTCACTAGTTCTAGGTATTCAAACCAATTTCCGGGACAACTCGCTGAAATTTTACGTAGTACTGTCTCTATTTTTTTATTTGCTGCTTCTAGAGATCCTCCAACTCACGATGTGTTAGGAATAAAGTTATTCTGTTCAATATTGAACAAACTTGATAATTTTGCTACAATAGTGTTCTTTATCTCGCTTTCATTGTCCCCTCTCAGCTGCACGGGTGAGAAAACAAGCTATGAGGTGAGAAAACAACTTATTAGCTATTGTTTCGGCCTTCTTATCGGGAATTCTGACTGCAATGACGTAACGACTAAAATCGTCGATTAATGTCATCACGTAAACGTTCCCATGAATGCTTTTATTCAAGAGTCCAATGAGATCCAAGCTCCATGAGTAACCTGGTGTCTGTAGGAGTTGATAAGCCCTTAGCTGAGCCTTATGTGGCTTGGTAGGTTTAACATAGCCTTGACAAACGTGACAAGTGTAATGGCGGATGCTACTACCGCTGAGGTGCTTGTAACGTCCCCTGGTTTCCTAGGTTGACACGGAGTTTCAGTTTAAGTTTTTGCGGTGATTATATCGACTTTTATGGCATAAGCACAGTTTGGGCTACTGTCCCAGCATGGGGAATGAAGCGTCGGGGTCCTCATTAAAGGGGCCTAACCTTAACACTACTGGTAATCACTGCCACCAACGGTGGAATTTAACTGTTTAATGGAGGATAAAAGCTAAAAATGGGCTACATATTTATTTTACACTCAAACAATTCATCGGCTAGCAAACGAATTGAAGTTTAAAACTGCTGGTTTTATTTTAACAGTTAAATGAAAAGAACACTTTACATTTACATTTACTAGTACAGCTTTTGAATAACGTATTAAAGAGCAACAAGTTGGATTTACAGTTTAGTAATTCACATTTTCAGACAAAACAACAACTAGTGTTTTGCATAAGACTCAAGTTTCAAGTAGAAAAAGTAGTAATGAGTGCTCCCTGACACACCCGCAAGACTGAACAGCATCAGCTGTTTACAAACTACCTGACAATATTTTTCAATATCCTAGAAGATCAACCATCCACAGTTATGTTTCTAAGTTTTCCAAGAACAAAAGATCAACCTCCCAAAGTTTTTCCTAAAACTATCCAAAATATTAATGCCCGGCAATTTTACAAATCAGGCATAAAGTATGTTTCTTTTGAACTTTCACAAAGATCAAACCGTCAGTTTAGATTAACATTAAATTAAGCTAAACAAGAAAGGGTTTTGGTTTTTAGTAAGAGAAACACTCTAACGTTATGGGGGTGGGGGACCAAAAATGCCGGTAATGGCGTCACCTCCCATAATTTTCTCTAGGCTAGAAGTTATGTTTAAACCTTTAAACTATGAATTTAGACTTGGGGGATCCTAAATTAAACTTTCAAAAGCTACTATAAACATACTAACCACTACAATTTTATCCGGCATGGCATCCTCGGACGTGATGTCTCTATTCCCAACTGGCGTGACCCATCTAGCTTTGAGGTCTGTGAGCTGTGCTGACTGAGGTGTCCTGTTGGGGCTTTTTATGCTGGAGAGGGGGGAACAGAGTTTTATGCACAGACTGACTTTGGATTGACTTTAGGAACAATCTTTGCAAGATATATTGTTTTAATTGAAGGAAAAGCTAGTGGTAGCATTCGCATGGTCACAGTCGGAGTTTGATGGAGAATTAAAGCAAAAATATTTACACAAAAATTCGTGTCCGTGAGAATGCTGATGTCTAATTGTTTCGGACTAATGGTAGCGTTTCTGGGGGCAAAAGAATATACAGGGTGTTCGGAAATTGGTGTCAAATATTTTGAGGGTCCGCTGTGTGATCAAAGATAAGAAGAAAAAGTCCTATAAACATGGGTCCGGAAATGCACCAGTCTTTAGTTACAGCCCCCCCCCCCCCAGGTTTGGGGTAAACA
>JAHWFP010082075.1:0-19701 GCA_023313725.1 Lithobius niger
CCGCCTGTTGACTGCTACAAGTGTGCGCTACCTATTCCTGAAAGCGGCGAGTCCTTAAAATGTCAAACCTGTAAATCAAAGTTTCATGCAGATTGTGGTAAAAACAACATTCAGGATTTTAAGAAAATGTCCAAAAATGCAAAAAAATCATGGAAGTGTGAAGGCTGCCGGAAACTGGGTGTCAACAAGTTGTCTGTGCTCCAGGACGATGTTGAAGATTTAAATGCTAAATCGGTTTTATCACTCGACAAACCTCCTTATGTTGATCAAACTGATTCCATGTCTGCATTACGAAGTAGCATTAGTGACATAAAAGCCAAGCTTACACAGCTTGACTGCATCTCTGCTAAGCTGGAAAGCTTTGAAAAAGCTGTAAATTTCTTCTCAAATCAAGCAGATGAACAGTCTTCAAATTTAAAAGAATTGATTTCTGAAGTTAGATTGCTCCGGCAAGAAAACGGCCAGCTAAAAGAAGAAAATAGCCAACTATCTAACCAAGTTCAACAGCTGTCTAAGGACTTAAATGCTCTTGATCAATATGGAAGAAGGAACAATCTAGAGATTCATGGCGTGCCACTTACTAAAGATGAATCAACTGATGATATCGTGTTTGCTGTGGCTAATGCCCTCCGTGTGCCACTTGAATCAACTGACATTGAAGCTTCTCACCGGCTAAACGCTAATGGAAATGGGCCTCAACCAATCATCGTTAGGTTTGTCAACCGTAGAAAAAAAGAATACCTAATGCAGAAACGCCGAACAACCAAACAACTGTCGGCTAATGACATAAATCAGAGTTTTTCAAAAAATTCTCCCGTTTATTTGAATGACAACTTAACATCGTCAAATCGTAAGTTGATGGGACTGGCCCGAGCCAAACGCAGCGAGGCTGGATACCAGTTTGTGTGGTTTTCTCGGGATAACGTGTATATTCGTTTCAATGAAAACTCGTAAGCCATCTGTATTAGAGAAAAAGCCGACATAGACCAGTACGTGGAAGCAGCTCATCGAAAGAAACAGGCAAGCGGTCAAGGTCAAGGAAAGCCCTCGGCCGGCCCCTCTGGTCAAAACATGTCGAGGGGTCCAGCAGAGAGTGCAAGCTCTTAAGCTCTTAATTGCACGAACGGGACTCAAAGGTAAACTTTCAATGGAGCAATACGATAGTGCGTTTGAAGATTTCGTCTTTAGAGATTCAGCCGTTGTAGAAAATCCTTATGATGGTAATTTAATTTTTCCACTCAGTGATGACTTAAACTGTTTTAATTTTATTCATATGAACATCCGCAGCCTTAGAGCTAACTTTGATCAGTTATTAGTGTTTTTGTCAACCACAAAATGTAAGTTTTTGGGAATTGTTTTAACTGAAATTTGGGTAAACAATGAAGAAAGTAGCCTATTTCAAATTAATGGCTACAATGCTTATTTTTATTGTCGCCCTGACAAAAGGGCTGGTGGTCTGGCAGTTTACCTACCTGAAGGAATTAATGCAAAATTCTCACACATTTACTCTGACAATGCTGATTTTTTAAAATATAGATGTAAGACTGAACATTTCAACTACGAAATGTTGTCAGTGTATCGTTATCACGATGGAAGTCTATGCAATTTCATAGCTGAGCTATCCGACATTGTTGAATCCATGACTTGTCGCGATGTCATTGTTATTGGCGATTTTAACATAAACTTGAAAGAAATGAATGCAGTCGAAAATATTTACCTCGACAATTTTTTAGCGAACGGTTTTGTTTCTTTTATGAACCAGTATACTAGGGTTACTACTTTCAGTAAATCGTGTATTGACCACATTTTTGTTAAGAGCAATGATTTTGAGAAATACAAATCGGCTTTAATTAAGTTGCACATCACTGATCACTATGCATTGGCCCTCAACATTAAAACTGCTAATAATACTACAGATAAAGGAGCTTCACGTGCGCAGCACAGTGTTTCAAAAATTAATTTTGCTAAATTAAATGAACACCTCGAAAATGAAAACTGGTCTGGTATCTTACAAAATACTATTGCAAATGCAGCAATGACATCTTTTGTTGAAACCTTTCAGCAGAATATTACGAGGGCTACTTTTAATGTTACTGTTTCTGCTAAAAATAGAAAAATTAATCCCTGGATGACGACTGCTATTTTAAACTCTATCAGATCCAAAGACAAACTCTACAAACGTATGAAAAAATATCCCCTTTGTCAAGCTTACCGTGATGAGTTTGTAAAATACAGAAAAATTCTAAAAAATGCAATTAGAGAAGCAAAGGATGGCCATTACCAGGAAAAAATGCGCAAAGCAAATGGTGACTGTCGTAAACAATGGAATATTTTGAATGAAATTACTGGGTCCAAAAAAAAATGTAGCACATACCCCGACGAAATTATTGTTAATGGAACTTCAATTCGTCTTGATAATGACGCAAAGACTTACACAAACGAATTTAATAACTTTTTTTCGAATATTGGTAAGAATTTGGCCAACAAGATTGATCAAAAATCGACTAAGAGTAAATATCTACCACCGTCGACTAACCATTCTTTTTTCATTACTCCTGTTACTGAGCTGGAAATAAATAATCTTATCAACTCCCTCGATCTTGGCAAAAGTTCTGGTTTAGATGGCATCACTGCAGAGTGTATTAAGTCGACGAAGCACATTATTACCCCTATTCTTGTTCATCTTTTCAACCTTTCTTTCACTGCAGGAATTTTCCCCCAAATTTTAAAACACACTGTTGTGATCCCTATTTTCAAGAAGGGCAATCCCAGTGATCCGAATAATTATAGACCTATTGCTTTACTTTCTGTTCTTTCCAAGCTACTTGAAAAGGCGATGAAAAACAGTTTTACTGGTTTTTTTGAAATAAACAACATGCTGCACACCAACCAGTATGGATTTCGAAAGAACTGCAGCACTGAAGATGCTATTCAGGATTTTCTTTCGCGAACTTACATGGCGCTGGACTCGGGCAGCATTGTTGTTGGTATTTTCCTTGACCTGATGAAAGCATTTGACACCGTAAACCACGAAAGACTTTTACAGAAATTATATCTTTATGGAGTCAGAGGATTGGCACATAACTGGTTCACGGACTATTTATCAAATAGGTCGCAATGTACAAAAGTCGGGAGTCATTACAGCGACAGTATTTTAGTGACTACAGGAGTGCCTCAAGGGTCAGTTTTAGGACCACTCCTGTTTCTTGTTTATATTAACGATATATACAACTTAAACACTAATTCTAGTATTGTGTCTTTCGCTGATGATACTGCACTTCTTGCTGCTGACAAAAATAGAGAGCTGGCCTCCGTTAGTATTGAACGTGATCTTGTACTTATTGGAGACTGGTTTATTGAAAACCTCCTTACCCTTAACGTAACGAAAAGCAATTATGTGAGTTTTGCTCTCAAGGAGAGGAGCGAAACAGTTGTAGATTTTCTTAAAATGCACAAGTGCTCAATGCAGATAACTTCACCATGTGATTGTCCATCAATCCAAAAAGTTAACGAAGTTCGATATCTTGGAGTCACCTTAGATAGAATGCTAAATTGGAGGAGTCAAATTGCAGCAGTTCTTAATAGACTGCGTGCTCTACTGTGCAAAATGTATTATCTTAGAAAGCATGTTTCCTTAAAGATGCTTAAATTATTTTATTTTGCCATGGGACAGTCATACCTTCAGTACTCGATTACATGCTGGGGTGGAACTTACATGAATGCTATTGATCCGGTTATCAAGCTACAAAAGAAAATTATTAGAGTGATGACTTTCAAAAAACAGCGTGATCATTCTTTCCAACTCTTTCAACAGCTAGGTATCCTGCCAGTCCGCCATCTCTATGTTTACAGAGTCTTAATTAACTTCCGCAGAATTAATAAACATGCTACAACTCGTTTTGTGACCAATTACCACACGAGGAGTGAATCTAATAATTTTGTCATTCAGCCTAAAGTTACTAAAGAAACACTGCATAAATGCAGCTACTACCTTGGAAGCAAATTTTACAATAACATACCCAACTACATAAAAGATATTACTGAAATTCATCGTTTCCAGAAATACCTGTTTCGGTGGCTACTGGGTATCAGTACTGTGGCCCTTGAAAATTTATTTAAAGTTATAAGCTGAAAAATACTTTCAGCACTTTTTTGTTATCTTGATTTTCTTTGATTATTTGTAGCGTGTTTATTTATTTTTACTGTTGTGGTCATTTTTTCTACGATGCAGCTTAACTTTGCATTATTAACAATGATTGTAATTTGCTAATAATAGTAACTTTGCAGTCGCTTTTATTAAAAATAGTTATTTAAAATAGTATTAAAATAGTAATACAAATAGCAATAAAAATGGTAGTAAAAATACCTAATAAAAATTTTAACAATTGCTTATAACAGTGGTAATAATTTTATACTGCTATTATTGTAATTTTTTTTTTTTTGCCTACGATGCACCCTAACTTTGCAATTGTTTCATATGTTGACATTTGTAATTCTTGTATTTTCAAGTTATTTTTATTATGGTAGCCAACACACCACACGCGAGCACTAGCTCTTGTGGGGTGAGGGCACATACGGAGATTTGTACCGATTTGCCCGATTCAATAAACCAATATTCTTCTTCTTCTTCTTCTAATACCACGTTTTCCTTTTTTAAGCCATGTATTTGCAATCGTAATACAATTTCAAGGAACTTGATGGGTCCTTTTACGCTTCTGTAGTTTTTTTTATATGATTAGCACTTACAATAGTCATATTGAAAAGTCCCAATCTGGCGGTGTTGACGACGACTGTGTTGCCATCCGGTGAGAGGTTTGTAAAGACATTGTTGTTGACAATCAACGCAGCATTGTTACTGTTATTATTAGACGGGTGTCCGTCTGGCTCGGGTAGCCGTTTTACTACACTGCAACTCGTTTTTATTAATGTAGATGACCGAAAACCGAGGGCATTTTAAAACAATGTCACAAGGGCGAGCCAGCAGGGATTGTTTTATTATGTCCCGAGGTTTTCGGTTATTGTCTATTTTCTTCTCGAGATCCAGCGTACAATACACTGTACACATGTAAAAAGGTGTAAAAACAGAATTCCCGCCTACAAACCAAGGGAATGCCGGTTCGAATCGCATGACCGACTCATTGGACTTAAAAAAAAATTGAAAACCGTGAGCGCCGCTTCGTTCGCCATTGTTGCTGAAGGGGAAGATCGATTGTCTAACAAAACACAGAAGCGTCTTGTTTGATTACTGCTCTCTTGCGATTAATTTTCAGACATTAATTCTCAGAATTAAAAAATGTTTTCGAGAATTATACCTTATATCACCTTTAAATTCTTAATTTGCAGTTAATACGAGTTAATTAAGAAAGTGCACTCAAATACCGTAAAAAACACACATATCGTGTTCTAAAGTAAAAACTGTAAAAAACGTGTGAATACAGCAGTAAGGTTTCACGTGGACTAAACAGTACAGGAACACTGCGGTATGTGAAACCTTACAGGAAAGTTTATTTGAGTTCCTTTGCTGTTTTGACTTCGGATCAGTTCAACCTTACCTTAAACATCAAACGAGCTCGTTTTTGTTTTCTAATAGATCATGTCCTTACACGCATAATCTCTTTCTACCTTAGACACTTCCTTTAATGGAATGCGCGCTTCCAAGCTAACGATTTTTTTTTAAAATAGGGAGGCGGTAGGATGGGATCATTGTAAGCATAAGGTACTTTTTACGAAAACTTATTTTATTTGTGAAACTTAATATTTTAGTTCATGTATTTCTCTTTCCAGGTTTTAAATTCTTAACCCTTTGACTGCTGAATTAATTTTCTATCTATCTCCACAAAAGTAGGGTAACGTGGACAGGACTTGAACTAGCAGGAGCTCTTTAACTTCAGGCACACGCCTCTACCAACTCGGCGACGGCCGTCTCTAGAGCTGGTTTGTTAAGGGAACCTTGTATTGTTGTTGTTTCTTCATTGTTGCCCATCTCGTACATACTTTGGACTTTGTTTTTAGGACTCAAAGCTATGTTTGTGTTTTTGGCGAGTATACTCGTCGCCAGCACTTTA
Organism: Lithobius niger; assembly: GCA_023313725.1. Lineage (NCBI taxonomy): Eukaryota > Metazoa > Arthropoda > Chilopoda > Lithobiomorpha > Lithobiidae > Lithobius > Lithobius niger. The sequence goes on from JAHWFP010082075.1 coordinate 6,066, forward strand.
AGGGTTAAATTGCAAATTCTAAATTCTCGGATAGTTGGCAATCGAACGACCAACCAATTGTCCCCAAAATTACTATTCAGTTAAGTTACAAATTATTTCTTTTCCAATTTTAAGGGAACAATTTTGCATTGCATCGCACAAAATCAATTTTTTTACGCCACTTTATTATTTCAGTGAGAATTAGTTGCATCACATCAACGTGTGTCAAAAATCACTCACAATTACTGAATAAGCCTACTTGTAAATTTTGAACTTATTTGATAGTGCAGTATGAGATAATGTAAAATGCTGTATTTTAAACTATGTAGTCAAAAAATATTTTTGCGGAATTAGTGATTTTTCCCATTGACTTATAATATTAAACTTTAGGCCCAGGTGGACACGTCTAAAAAAAAATTTAGATTTTTTTTTCTTTTGGGATAGTGATAAAAAGAAGGAAATTAAAAAAATAAAATATTTTTGTTATCCACCTTACCGAACGAAGTTCACAGTATAGCTTTTAACAGTATACACTCGAAATTTGCGTATATTCCCTTATGGTTTGGCAACGTGTTCCCCTTTAACAGCGTCAGTGCGAGGTAATTTTCTGATATCATGGATTTACGCCACGGCCTTTGCGTGCACGGGGAAAAGCCGTGGAATCTTTTAAGATTTTTCATTTTTCAAACTAGATATAAGAGAGCGCAAAACAAGATTAGAAATGGCAATGAGTGTTAACGATGAACTCCAGAGATAAAAATAAAAAGAAACAAGTCAGAATATGTAAAATGCAAGATAAGGTTTAAAAGAAATACGAAAAAAACAAAAAAACAATACCCATACGAAGAGATGTTAGTCTTGAAAAAATGATTAGACGCACTCGATGTAAAAGGCTTAGATAATAACTTTTTTTTAAATGTATTAATACAAACAGTATCCTTACGCTACATACATCCTATTATTTTTTTTTTTTATATAACGCACGATCACGACGCTAATTTTATTACGCTCAACAAATACTTCACATTTAACTCACATATTAAGAGAATTCCGAATGGCTATTGATGGCATGTCTAATCCTTTCGAGCGAGTTTTACGACACCACACAAAAAGACCTTATTTGACATTAAAATGGAGTTAATAGGTGCGACGTGCAAGACACAAAAAAGTGACTTAAAAATCTTTACTGACCTTTAATACTATGCTGTTTAATTAAGTAACTACCAATGATAATCACCGCGATTTCTCCCGTAACTCCTATAGCAAACACTGTGTCGATTTATCGATCCTGTGATCCACGTAATCAACCGACTATGTTAAAGAAAAGCCACCAGACTTCCATCCATTACATGGTGTCCAACCTCCTTCCATGATAGTTTTACCGTCATTAGCAGAACTACCAGCTGATGAACGATGAAAGAGTTCTTATTTTTTCCGAACTATTTAAATTAACCCCTTTGCGACCAGTAACGAACATGCGTTTGTCATACAGACGTGTGCATTGCAAGTCGCACCATAACAAAAGTGCGTTCGTCATGACTTTAACTTCCTTCTATTGGCTACCTTGCTTGTGGTTTCAAAGACCACACATTTAGCTAACAGGTGATTCATTCTGGTTTCAAGGTCCAAAAATTTAGCTAACAATTGGCGTCTGCTATCAGATGTTCATTTGTTTTGACCATATGTTGAAATCAGGCTTGTTTAACAAGAGTATGTTTTATGCATAGTTGTGAAGGGGTTAACCGTTTGCAGTTATTAAAACTGAGCCACACTTACTAGGCTGCCACTGGACTACTTCAACTACTGTAGTTCTTCGCTAGCCGTAGAAGAATTCGCCAACAGAAGAAGGAGGTTCCACTCTAGAAGAAGCCACTGAGACTGGTCGAAGGTCACTGAAAACATGAACCAGTCTAGAAGAACCGCGCCTTAAATAGGCACGACTGAAGGAGGCGCGCAATATGTACTCAAGCGTCAAACTGGATGGTTCTAAGGGTACCTATGACGGACGGTTTTACCACAAGGTGATATACCTGAAGATGCCTGGACAACAACCAAACAACTTGAGTCTACCTATCTCCTCCGCAGGTGTGCAGGATGAGTTTGCCATGGGGAAGCTTCCTCATCAAAACCTTACAATTTGTTTGAAAACTGACTCAGCCATAAACAGTACCGCCAATGAAAAAGAAATAAACGTTAAGGTGCGACATCCCAATCCGGGAGAGCAGATGAATGGTCGACCCCGGGTTTCAGGTACGACTTATTACCAATTGGAAGACGGAGATCGAAGGTCTTCAACACAGTCAACTAAAGTCAATTATTTACCCCTGATTACACTAAAAGCAACTTTGATGGAAATGTTCTCCAAGGAACCATAATTCAAGATAGAATAGAATAGAAGGTGTCGGCCAATAGAGCAGTGATATTTGCCGCCATATTGGCTCCAGTATGGGTTTTGGAGGGCATAACTACAAGGTGCACTACATAAAATTGCAGGGAAAAACAACGGAAGAGCGGATTTCTTAGGCTTAAAATAACGTTGTTTTCTCCAACAACAAAAAATCGCGCGTTTTAGGCCTAAGAAATCACTCTTCACAGTATCGGCTTCAGTATGACGCCCTTCTGTTTCTCTCTGCAGTGCCCCTTGCTGCTAACCCATAGAGTTATATACAATAATACTACGTCGTGTCACTGCTCTGTAGAACAGTGCCAGTAGAGCAGTGACACGACGTAGTATTATTGTATATAACTCTATACTGGAGCCTTAATGGGTTAGCAGCAAGGGGCACTTGGGGCACTTCAGAGAGAAACAGAAGGGCGTCATACTGAAGCCGATACTGTGAAGAGTGATTTCTTAGACGTAAAACGCGCGATTTTTGTTGTTGGAGAAAACAACGTTATTTTAAGCCTAAGAAATCCACTCTTCCGTTGTTTTTCCCTCCATTTTTATGTAGTGTACCTTGTAGTTATGCCCTCCAAAACCCATACTGGTGCCAATATGGCGGCAAATGTCACTGCTCTATAGGCTCAGAGCTTTTTAAAGGCCCAAGCGGCAGATGTTAAGTGGAAGCTACCACCATTAGGACAGTTGTTTTTTGCTACATGAGGGAGGAACCCGGAGTACCCGGAGGGTACCCTCGTGCAACGGGTGGGAAACAACTGGAGAAAAACCCGTACATATACACTTCCCTTCACCAGGATCGAACCCGGGTCTGTAGAAAGCCAGAGATGTACAGCTGGGACCAAGACGCCTATCGAATCTGACGCCCCAGTGCTCACAGCTACCCGTGCACCCTGATCTTACACTGAAGAGCCTAGGGAAGGCCATGCAAGACCTTAGCTGTGAAAGAGCCTAGAGAAGACCTACTGACGTTTAAAGTATCACACGCTGATTTAAAACAATTGCCTGAAGCAATCACAGGTCGACTGACTCAAGTACTATAGGTACTCAAGCTGCGCGGATTCTTTGGTAAGTTCCGAGATTCTAGAAAAGGACTTCGATATCGAGGTTTTCATAATATAAGACTACTTGATATAAATAATTTTAAATTACTTAGTTGTTTAAAGAATGTAAAAGTCACGAAATCGAATTACGCATTGAAATAAAACAAAAATTTTCCCACTAGCAGCGACCTTGCCCACTTCACTCTTGGGCACTATCTAGTTAAGCAGTCACTCTTGGGTGACCCCAAAATCAACGGGGGAGCCCATAGGCGCCGGAGCCGGGGAGGGGGCAGGGGGGCCATCGCCCCACCACTTTTAGCTGGGACCAATAATAGCCCCCTCAATTTTAAGAAATCGGAGAAAGAAAACAATTTTTTTTTTAGCTATCTTTTCATTTTAACGTTGGTCTGGCATTTTAATTTCTGTTTTTGTGTATACATTAATAAAACTAGAGTCGGAACAAAATGATGCAACGTGACGGGAACACGAATCAAAGACGATACGAGTTGCGTCGCACTAAACGAAACTACGTAAAGAAAAAGCTGTATATTCACCGTGCCAGTTTCGTAAGTGAAACTTGCGTCATTAAAGTTAAATCTTCTAAAAGTTATTTAATCTGAATAACAATGTGCTATATTAATTTCTATACGCCTTATAATACTACCTGAAATGTTCATTAATTTTCTTAAAAATGTGATTAAGTATTGGAATAAGAAATCTGGCATTACTTCATCGCGGCCAACTCTACCTTGCCCACTTCCAGTGGCGAACACAATCTTGCTATCCACCCCCTCCCCCCTGCCAATCTAACTTACTACAATAAAAATAAATTGGAAATTAAGCTATCAGCGAAAATCGTAAAGTAGGATTAATAGTACAGAAAGCCACCTTTATGTACTTTCGCTTCATTCAAGTCGTGTGACGCAGAATCAACTGATGTGACTGACTTACTGACTTCGGAGGGAAGGCAAATTCTAGCGCCCCTACCACCTTCCCTTGCAGGCCCCCCCCCGCCCCGCTAGAAAACGTATGACCACTTTATTTTTTTATGGTGTGATTACTTTTCTTGCTTTACGTCATGAATGTTTCATAAAAAAGTCTTGAAGTTATAGCGAATTTAGTTTTTTCCATAATTTTTAGGCCCCTCGGCTCTTATTTCTTTTTTTGGGGGGGGGGTTGGTTCCTGGCCCCCGCCCCCCCCCCCCCCACCCACACACACATCCTCGTTATTTACGCAAGTGCTGGCATTTGGCCCCCTCACTTTTTTAACGGTAGAGGCGCCCCTGCCCGGGGGAGCCAAGATTAACCATCTGCCTTTCAGGAAGTTAAAGCACATTCTAAGAAAAAAAAAAACATTTAAAAGTTAGATAAACTTACTAATTTTAAAATAACATGTAATTCATGAAAGTACAGATTTATTCATAGTAGGAATTTTATGTCGGATTTTTGGTATAATTACCATTAACCTTAACCGTAATTTTTACTTACTGCCTCCTTGATGGGTAATTCTGCTGGTGCCACATAGAGTTGCAAAAGTGATCACTAGCCTTGTTTACTACTGCCGAATATCTGTTGAGTTACAGTGTTCTAGTAACCCGGTGTAACGACCAGTATGGCTTGAATCACATTCATTTTATACTATCCAATCCTGAGGTTTGCACTGACAATGTAGACCACCTCGAAATTTAATGAGGGTGTTTAATACATACTTTAAAGGTATAACATACTTGTTGGGATCAACATGCTAAGCACTGTATCCTGCAGCGAATTCAGTTCCAACAATATCAATTATGAAAAACAATTGTCGACGGATACTACAACTAGAATTACCAGATGCGTTACGGTAGAGGGACACCAACTCTTCCATCTCAACCCCGCGAAGTGCCAGGGGACGTTATGAGGGACGCAGCCAGAACGTCTTGAACGTAAAGACCTTGGCGTCTGGCAGGATAGTGATTTAACATGGGCAAACCAATGTTGCTGTATAGTTAAGGTCGCGAAGCAGCGTGCTGCGATTGTCCGACGATGCTTCTTGTCTGGTGATCGTATAGAACTCTGTTTTGGGCATTTTGTGTTTTTGTCAGGCCAATACTGGAATATGCATCCCCGGTCTGGTACCCACACCTCGCGGGGGACATTGACAATGTCGAATCCGTGCAGCGTGCATTTACAAAGCGACTGCAGGGCCTCTCAAACCTAAATTACTCTGGACAACTAAAATGTGACCTTTTGCTCGTGCACTCCGTCCTACATCTCCAATGTGACATCAATTATGGTCGCTTTTTTGAAACAAGAATTGAAACAATCACTACGTTTACATGGCCACAAGAAAGCGCATTCTAGCGATGCGCTTTGAAATGCGCATCAAAAAACGGCACCTGTTTACAAGACGAAAGATAGCGATTAGGGCCAATGCGCTAAGGAATGCGATTCGACCAGTGCGATCGGGAAAACCCTTTCTTCCTGCCCTCCCTTTGGCAAAGAGTGAGCAAGTCCCACGCTGCTCTACCCCCTGCATGTTGTAAACTAGGTCAGCTTAGACCCAAGTAACTAAATGTAATTAAAACTTAGTGGTCTTCCTAGTCATGCACACTTATTTTCAGTTTATTTACCTAAAATTCGAATGGCACCAACACAAATTACATGGGTGCCGTAACTGTGTCCGCCATCTTTACCATGCTTTCTCCAATGGCTCAATGCGATTGCGAGTGTTTACATGCACAAAGACGATGCGATACGGATTTTGAAACCACCTCCGTGAAGCGCATTGGGGGAATGCGCCACGAACAGAGAAAGCGCCACGAACGGCTGTTTACAAGACCCACGGAGGCGACACGGACGCGATGCGCATCGCTCTGAAGCGCTTCGAAGTGGTCATGTAAACGTAGTGAGTGTAACCAGGGAACACCCCCTCAAATTGGTACAACCTAAGTCCTCGTTGAACTGCAGAAAGTTCTTTTTATCATCTAGAGTGGTGAGGGTGTGGAGTGGTTTACCGTCAGACGTGCCAAAGTTTTGGCACCACATGCCGGTGCTTTCAGGCATGGCCTGGTATCGCATTGGGACTATTTGACCAGGAATGTTACGTACTAAATGTTATGCCTCTAATACATTATTGATTTTATTTATATATTTTTATTGCTTTTTCCCTTTTTTTTTCCCTTTTACTTTTGCTAGGGTGTCAGCGATTGCCAATCCTTCCCTATTCAGTCACGTGTGTGTGACAAATTACAAACTACAAATAAATTATAACGCCCAAAAAGCTGTTGAAAACTCTTCCGTGCAAAGTTGGCACGAAACACCCAACCACATTCCAAACCAATTGGAGTGAATACGAGAAAAGTCAAGTTATGAGCTTTGTTTCTATGGCACCTTAACAAACTCGAACTAAATTCCCAAACTCTTCCATTATTACCGAATGGAGTGGAATTTGAAGCGAGATCTTATCAACCAATATTTAGAACCCTAACAATTTCGTGAATACTGTGGTCTCAAATCTTTTGGTCTGATGAGTGTACCAATTTAAAATATTTTCAGGAGCTCGATGAGTTCCAATCAACATCATAGGACAGACAGTATCTGCCTAGCAGATTAAATCCCCCTTTCCGGAGGGGGGGGAGGAGGGGGTCCTGTATTTGCGCAAAGGACAATTCCAGTAGTAAAACAGGTTGGCTGTATAACACTCGGCTGTACAACAGAATTGAATTCCAGTCTAAAATTAAACTAATTGTATTCTAGTGAGCTGCAAGTAATGCGTCACAGAAACAAATCCGTTCAAAATTAAAAATACATTCCTCCCAACGCCATTTTTTTCGACCCTCCACAAACAAACCGTACGTTTCTAATGATGTAGGTGAAATTCAGACGTGCTGAGGAATGTGATGAACGAACTGTGAGCATCAATTGCAATGAGTTTGCATCGAAATAATCATTACATCAATTCTGTGATGCTCTTGGAATCAACGAAATTACATGAAGCGTGGATCGACGCGAATGGAGTGAGTGAAGCCAACGTTATGGCTAGGTAATAGATATTTTCGTGATAATGACCTCCTCTTTGTTCATCAATGCATTCAGCTAGTACGTTCAAAAACAAGCGTGACGTCACTCTTTTTGTTGGAATCGCGGTTGCTGAAATGTTTGGTGATTTTAAGAAAATGCTCAATGAAACTAAGGCCGACGTTTAATTCGCATTAATATTTGAGAAATATATATTTTTTGGGGGTACTGGTCGTAAACGTCTTAACGTAACATTTCTGAAGAAATACCCGTCGCCCACTTGACCAGAAAGTGGATTAAAAAAAAAATTATGCCTTTACAATAGTGCCATCCGATATCTTGTTTAACAAATTTGTGATTTACAAAATATTGAAATTTTGAAAAGATTTATCTGTCTTCGACGGCTTCGTCTCTAAGGGGTTGCAAAGAAATAGTTCATGGTGCCCCCAATTCTGAACCATGAACTATTTTTTTGCAACAACCGATCGTCTTTTAGTTCACAGCAAAAAAATTCGTTTTATCCTTAAATGAAAGTAGGGTTGATTGACTCCTTAACCACATGGATATCATATTCTGTACCCATTTTTCGGTGTGTTGAAACAATTCTATTTATTAAAGTCTCCGTTCGCGGAATTTCGTTCGTTGTCTCTCCTTTCCCTCGTTACTTTTAATTGTTCTTGGTTGAATCCGATCTACAAGACGCGCGAAACCGCATAAAATTGAAAGGAGAAAAACAAAATACGTAGAAAAAACGCACACCCATACTATTTACCTATCACCCCGTCCGTCCGTCCTCATACTCTTTTGCGGGCGGGCGTGCTTGCATGTCTTTTCTCGAGGCGATGAATGACGCAACAAGAGCGTCTCGTGGTGGATTAATTACGGGCGCGGCGTTCCTCTCTCCGATTACACTGGGTGTCGACTTACAATGGACAAGATAATGAGGTTCAAATTGCACCCGGCCGTTTCGTTCTCGCAGACGTTGACGGGTAGAGAGACGGTTGCGAGGTACCCTCCGACCGATTTCTTTTTTCTTCCTTTTTTTTTTGTGTGTGTTTTGTTTTCATCAAACTGGTGTTTTCACATCACCCTGAATCGTGGATTAGAAACCCAAAAAAGTAATGGACACAAGTTACAGGTTATTCCAGCCGCTTCGAGCACGAAACTGTGCCAAAACTGTTCCAGGGTTTTGCCAAATTGGTTGAACGGGCAGTTATTACTCGGAAATTGTTAAAGAATTGGCTGGAGCTGGGAATAAGCAAATTATGGCAAAAATGGTTGTTCAGGGGTATGCGGAAATGAGCCAAGAAAATTACGTAGGAACTAACTGTACCCGCGCAGATCATCTGCGCTGGCGCGAGCGAAATAGTATACTGGGCAACATGACTTAAACGCCCTCCTGTTCCCCGAACCCCCCCGCAATCCCCTCCCCGCACTCCCCCTTTGTGTAACCCCCCCCCCCCCCCGGCACCGGTGATTGTTACTCAACCAACTTTCAAACTATTCAACTGGATTGTTACTTGGGTGGGTGACCGCCTGGGAATCTGGCTGTTGCAGACATTGGGCCTTAGGGCTTCGGGCAGATGACCAGGAGTGGTTAACGCTCGTTAAACCCTTTAACCTTTTTTTTTTTTTCAAACTATTCAACGCGGCTCTTACAGCCAGCATTATTAAAGCTTTTGATTTCCTAATTCGAGGCATTGTCTTCATCTTTTGTCGCCTTTTTATCATTGTTAGGCTTCTACATTGTTAGCGGCGGCTTCGTCTTAATGTGCAGACATAGGGCCTTAGGGCTTCGGGCAAATGACCAGGAGTGGTTAACGCTCGTTAAATCCTTTGACCCTTTGACGTCTTAATGTCGTAACAGAAATAGGTATTGTTTGGCCGTTACATTGTTAGCGTCTTATTCCTCTTCTTTAAGGCAAATAAGTATCACACACGGCGATAACCGTGTATACAGGGTGTAACAAAAGGTCGTGTCCAAACTTAGGTGACTAATTCGTTAGGTCAAACTAAAAATATAATTCATATAAACATTTGGCCAAACACGTCTTGTTCTTTGGTTATCGCATGACTTAAGAACCCAAATTCCAACTCCGCCTCCCCATCTCCACCCACGCTCTTGCTATTGCAAAAACAAATCAGACTAGGAAGGTAGTTAATGAAGACAATGAACTGAAGGTAGAGAACAAACTGTTAAAGAATCAAAATCAGACTAAAGGAAAAATATCTCTATTGCCAAACAATTTGTCCTGGAGGGGAAGCAACAATTGTTCAAAAATTTCGTTAGTCGGTGTTAATGTAGGGCCGATAATACCATAGAAGTTTTAATAACGCGAAGTATTAAACGCGAACATCAGTTCTGCATAGGTCGAAACTAAAATAAGAAAACATTGTGAAATAGGAAAAGGCCGATAACCGTACTACTGGGTCAAAGGGAATCACTTAACACTGCACGAACGTGCAGCAGCTGGATTATTGGTCTGGTGCTGTCGGAATCTGTTGGCCATCTATTACTACAGTGTTGGAGGTTTGCGTCGATTTAATAGTCCAGCTACTGTACGTTCGGTGATATTGTGACGAGTCCTTGTCAACAATGCGAGATGGTTCACAATAATTCGTCAAAAACCCTTCCCTGGGCGTTAGAGCAGGTTTGCAAATGCCCTGCAGACGACGTTAATTCCATGAAGTGCTGGAGTGGTTCGTAAAAATAAAAAAAATTTAAAAATGTTATTGTTTCCCAAAGACACCTGGTTCCTGTGTGTGGTCGGGGGGGGGGGGATAGCAGTTAACAGTAATTGTTCAAAGTTTAATGCAGGTTTGACACCGTCGAGCAAATGAGTTTTGGACATGGTCGAAAATTCCAACGGTGGTTTTGTTTTTGCAATAGCCAGAGCGTGGGTAGAGGTGGGGAGGCGGAGCTGGAATTTGGGTTCTTAATTCATGCGATAACCAAAGAATAAGACGTTTTTGGCCAAATGTTTATATGAATTATGTTCCTAGTTTGACCTAAGGAATTAGGCACCTAAGTTTGGACACGACCTTTTGTTACACCCTGTATATATATGATTGAAGTTCTCTCTCCAGCAAAACTAAAACTATTAGTTTCTCCGTTTCTATTCAATATATTTCGACCAAACTTGGCCAGATAGTAGATAGCAACTTTTCCCAACTTTACACCAACTTTTATGAAATTCCGTGCAAGAGTAAACGTAGGGAGCCACACGTAAATTTGAAAACTGTTCACTTGTTGTTGTTGTTCTGGTTCTTGTTCTTGGCTGACACGGTTTCAGAAAAAACTACTGCACCTACCTAAAATCTGACACATGATCTGAGCCAGAAATTTCCCTGGGCTTCAACCTTACAGGGACCACTTTTTCAATTGGTTCATCCATTCCGGAGTTACGGGACTCTAAACGATCATTTTGATTGTTTTACATTGTTTTAACCATTGTATTTAGGGAACAATGCCACTTAGCAAACTCCAGATCCAATCTTCGTGCATGCAACAATCGACTGCATGCATAAACCTTTATAGCAATACCATAGCCGTAAACAAGAACACAACTGTGATCTATGGAGCTTGATTTTGTACGGCATATGTGATAGCACACATTGTTGTTGAAAATTTGAAAGCTAAGGCTTGAATGTTCAATGGACCGCAGTGGTGGGGGGAGGGGGGGGGAGTGACCAGCCTCCCCCTCCGCCCCATAAAAGAAAAAAATGTAAGATTTTTTTGTATGGCGGGAAGAAAGGTGATTAGTTTAGACTTATTTATGCTAATTTTTTTGAGTTTAAATAACAGTATGCAGTTTCTGTTGCCGGAACCCTAGTTTTACTTAGCGGGACGAAAAAAAAAAACATAACAACAACAACCACAAAAAAAGCTGTTCTACACATATTTTGTAACGAGGCCCTGTGGTAGTCAGAGTGATCACAATGTTTAAGAATTGTTATTATTGTTTTAAATAAATGTAACTTATGGCTATGGTCTTTGATGGGAATGCTATGCATGCAAACCGACTGAGGGCTGGTGTTTGAGCTGTAGCAGGAGATTGTTAAAAGCGTAAAACACTAACACCTCCAATCTCATTGCACGAATGTGAAAAATAACTAGCACACTATGACGAGTAAGTACTTCAGCATATTTCTTTGTTTTGAGTTTCGTTTTGCCATTTCAAGGATTTTAATCTTTCTTACCTTTTTTAATTGCTTATGCATGTAATGCATAAAGCAGTTATTGAAATACAGTCGGGGAGAAAAAGGGGCTTGCGTCGTGAGCTATTTTTAAATGACGTTTCGTCCCACTTCAGTCATTTATTTGAACGGGTCATGCCTATCACCCTTATCGTATGGCCGGAAGTGACTGAAATATTAGTCGATTTTTCAAGATTTCGATAAGAACGACATGCCAGCAAAATGTAGGCGTTGTTATTGAACAGTTTATGGCTAAATCATTTGCATATGAAGGGTTGTGTCCTTGACTAAAACTTTTTGCCAATTATGTTACTGTATGAAAAAAAGTTGAACCGGAACTGGCCCAGCTTATTTCAGGTTTTGACAACATGCACGGAAAACGGAATTCTATCTGTTGTTGGGTTATTGGCGAATCACTGAAAAAAAAATGGCAGCTACTTTACGTTTCGCGGGAAGGCTGTCCTAGGATTCTATGCGTAATGGCAATTTGTGTAGTTATGTGGCTCCTGCTAATCAGGTAATTATTGTATAATCGATTATTTAGTGTAACAGTTTGTTGTAGTATATTCAATTCGACAAACGTGTGAGACAACGGGATAGTGCATACTAGGTGCGTCGCTAACGGAATAAAGGCAGAATTATAAATTCATTCCACGATCACTTTCGATAGTAAAATAAACAATAGAGGGAATAAGTTTACTTTACGCGGCTTAGGGGAAGAATAAGGGTTCCTCACCGATTGCTCTCTCGTTGAACTAGAATGACGTAAAATGATCAACTGAACAACATTTTCCCATAAAATTTTTGGGGCAAAGGCTTCGTTTGGCCGTCAGAAATTATTGAAAACCGCACTCTTTGTCCTGATGGACGAGAGGCCGTTTTCTTCCCGTGTTTTTAGCTGATATTTTTTTCCCGTTAACAGTTCAGATAGGTGGGTTGTTATTGTCAGTTTCATGTGGTTTTGTTGTTATTGTCGGTTAGGTTAGGAACCAGCTTCGGCATTTCACTTGAGGTAATGAACTGGTTGGGGTTTGGCGTTTCACTTGCCGGACTTTCGCCCAGTTTCATGCTTTCTGGCGCAGCGCGGTGCTAACTATGGACCTTCACCACGGCCAAACGGTGCGTTTTTCCCAAAAAATGGAAGAGGAAAACATTACTCAGCAGGTAATTCTTAGTCCTTAAAAAAAAATCGGACGAGAGCCTGTTTTCTTCCAACCCGCCTATCAGAACCACCCAATAGACAGCTTTGTCTTTCGTCTATGAAAATAATAATGTTGCTATTTTTTGCATAAGCAATTTATGTATTTCTTTATGAAATTCTTGCACGAAACAGACAATAACAACTCGCCTATCGGAACTGTTTACGAAAAAAAATATATAAGGTGCCCTTCTGGCCCGGCCCGGCAAGGATTTTAATTTTTCTTACCTTTTTTTGTTTTTAAGGTTCCTCAGATCGTGAAAAACTCGTTAAAAAATTAAAACTGAAACTTTGAATTAAAATGTAAAAGTGGCGGTAGAGTCGGATCGACAACGACAGCCCTGTTGATAATTTAGTGGTCGACCGAAACCAAGTTTTTCACTATCGGCCGAAACCGAAACTAGTACCGAAACCAGTTATTTAATTTCGGCTGAAACCGAATTCATTACCAAAACTGGCATTTAGGTTTCGGCCGAAACCGAAACCTCTACCGAAACCAGTATATCAGTTTCGGCCGAAACCGAAACCACTACCGAAACCAGAACCTAACCTAAATAATATCCGTTTTAATAACTAGACAAAAGTAAGGATAAATTTTTTTTTAAATCGTGAGTTTGTGGTTTTTATAGACATTGTCTAGATTGGAAGGCACAGCCCGGTTTACCCATTTCCCGCCCTACGCTGAGCAACTCCACGTGCGCCCTCTTACCAGCACCCCCCCCCCCCCAACAGAATCCCCCCAAAAATGTTTCAGAATTTAAAAAAAAACTCTCAATGCGGAAAGGCTTGAAAACTTTCGTTTGCATTTTTTTATGGTCAATA
>JAHWFP010082079.1:0-10474 GCA_023313725.1 Lithobius niger
GTCCCCCCCACGCTTAGTCCGTAAATAGCAAAGTTTTGATAGGCGGTTCGGATTTTTTTAATAACAATATCGACAATAATCGATATTTACTTTAAAGTTCCAATTTTTATCGATAGTTAGGCCCATATATTTAATGCGTTTGAAGCTTAAAATCTCTTGAGGTTTTTATCACATTTTACATTTTACTTGTGTGAAAGAATGTTAGTTTTTTTTAATTTTTAGATTTTTTTTAGTTTGTAATTTAGATTTTGATTTAATTTTTAGATCATAAGATTTTGTTTTCTTTGCTCATGTACAATTTATGTGGAATACACCAATTCTTATTCATACGAATCTTGAATTTTCCAGTAAAGAATGGCGTCTGCAATTTGTTTTCTGTTCTCATTTTAATCATAGCGCCGACAAAATGCTATTCGACAAAGAGTCATGCGCTGTTGGCGCGGGCAGCCAACTGGCCTCAAATGTGACGTAGTAACTACGTATGGGTCACGTGATCTCACAATTTCTATTTCGAGCAGCACGGAGCAGTAAAGACGCCGCGACTGAAAACGCGTGTTGCCGGTGAAAATACCCGGGGCGTCACAACGCGAGTGGACAGAAAATTACGGCGTGACGCTGCCAAAGCACCCCGTGTAGATGCACCCTTAGGCGTCTTGATGCGTCTCACGACAACAAAGCGAAACTCTGTCTACAGAAAGGCTATTGGGAGTCTCTCTATCAAATGCGACGTCTCAGAAAGTTTTGTCGTGAGACAATTGCCGCATTTGGTGTGTGGCTGGCATTACGAACAATTTGTCTTAAGGTGTCTGATGCTATCGGTTTATGGGTTTCAATGGACTGGCCGCACATTGCCTCAAACATGTCGTCAGGCGAATTGAGTCAGTTGTAGATTTTTTAAACTTTTTGTTTTTCAGACTGAATAGGATTTTTTATCCTGAAACGCTTTAAAAAAAACCTTTTGAACTTTTAGACATTTTCAGGTTTACCTCCGGGCCCCACAATATCTTAATCCGGCCCTGAATGGCACTATGATTTTCAATCAGCGTCATTGAGTAATTACCGAAGACACTGAGTGATGTTGGTGCCTGCACCATTTACACTTATGTATGCTTTCCTTGGTCAAACACTATCGTTATATGCCACCTAACACAAGTAAACAATTCACGGATATTTGCTACCCCCACACCTCTGTTCCAAAACGACAGTGAGCATACCCTCCTCCCCCACCCCCAATTAGCCCCAGACATTTTCACCAGGGACATTTTTCTCTCCAGAATAAAATATTTACAAAAACAGTGTTAAATGTTTATTTAACCTGTGGTTTTAAAGGTTACTTGCTGGAATATTATTTCAAACACCTATAATGCAGAGGCTTATCATCCGGGGGTTATCCTTTCCAATTATGGGGTTGCAAAAAGGTGATTTCTTGTCGGGGGGGGGGGGGGGGGTAGAAGGGGAAGAAAAATTGACTGTTTGAAATGCATTTGCGTACTGAATTTTTTTCTTGGCGTGGCATGGGTCACGGTAGGTCACAGTTTGTTCTTTAGCGGGTGGGTCAAGTGGGTCTTGGGTCAGGGCTCGAGTGGGTCAAGTGGGTGATGAGTCGGAAAACGTGACCCACTTTCATCTCTGGTCTGAAACCGAAGACACAAACAATTTTTTTAATTTTATGGTCGCGATTTTTGATACAGGATAACACGTAGTTTAAAATAGAACCTTCTCCCGCCCCCTCCAACTCTTCACTCCTAGCCGGAACAACTTGCCTGTTATGCCCCTGGCTTTATTATTATTGTAAAGTCAAGTTAATAAAAAAAATTGCTAAAAATTTAGACTCAGTTTTCATAATTGCTTGATTTGTCATCGTACCATCGATCCATTTTTTTTTAATTGATCATTCGTCTGCATTCGAAGAGAAAAGGGCCCTGAAAACCACTCACGCTCATGTTCACTGTCGTCAATTACCAACTACCACTTATAAGAATTTTCTAGCAGTTGCCACATTCCGTCGTGAGATAACCTATAGCAAATAAAACCGAAGTTAAACTAATTTTTTTTTTTACCTTCAGGTACAAATATCTGCACAGTTTTGCAGAAAAGTGAACCTAGTCGGGCTTGGGATGAATTTGAAATAGCACAGTACTATACGCTAAATCCGCTGGATGTAGAATTCGGGGTGGGTACTAATAACCAGTGGTACATTTAGGCACCGTCACAGTAAGCGCCCGCCTAGAGCCTCGAATGTTCAGGGGGCTCTAAAAAAGTCAACAAAGAAAATCTTATCATTATTTGGTACAGTAGTGACCGAATAGAAAACTGCGTACGTAGTCAATGATTTTCCATTTAAATTTGCAGAACTTCACACAGAATTTAGGTCGTAAGCAACTGCAGGTGATATATTAAAACTGAAATTATAATAAACACAGCTACGTTATTAGCTTTAGTGCAGTCGTTAACGAAATCGCACTTTTCAGCTGAAAAAGAAACACAATGGCAAAAATTGCGCACAATTTTTGTTTTCGTTATCTGTAATAATCAAGAATACCAGAAAATTGTTAAATTTCACGCTACACCAGAATATTATCGAGGTTTTGCAGTTAAGTGTACAGAAGACTTAGAAAACTGAGTCAGACACGTCCAGAGAATAGGTGTCCATCATACTGTCTTTGTCCCCACCACGTAGGGGGTCTTAGAGGGGGTTTTTTTTTTGGGGTGGGGAGGGGGAAGGACCCTCGTATCGCATTCGGCGAATTCCCTGATTTCTGTCGGCTACACAGTAGGGCCCTCAATAACCTGCAGCACCTGTCTTCGACAGAAATGGCGTAGGCTAAATAATTTTTTTTTCTGGGGGAGGAACAAATTTTAACGCCCCGTTTTCGCTCCTTTGCTAGAAAACGCACAACTGCTTCATTTTTATTGAATGACTATTTTCGTCATTTGCATACTGTATATTATGGCAATCAAACAAAATAAAACGTCTAAAGGTCAATATAGAAAAAAAACTTATGCCTCGGCTTCTTTTTTTTTTTGGGGGGGGGGGGGGTTGACCTGCCCCCTCGACCTCGTTATTTACATCATTGCTTGACAGGCAAAATAGCCCAATAATATTAGTTACTGTAGAAGTAAAATTGCAGCATCACACAATTAACACTTCCAAGGCTTTACACCATTAAACATTCAATTACGATACTTCAAAACTAGTTTAACGAAAGTGCAGCTTTATTAATAAGCTCTTAAGTGTCTCATCAAAGTAAAATATGCTATGCAACATCATTATTATGTGCTTCACAACTGGTGGTTTATAAAAGTAAGTTTAAAAGAGACTTCTTTTAAATAGGTGAGAATGCAGCATCACAAAATATGCATTTTAAGGTTTTCACACAATTGTGTACTGAAATATGTATTGTCTCACATTCGTTAAACACGAAATTCGTACTGCAATTTTAATTCTAAGTATTGATTGCCAGAACGAATCCATCTACACTGTAACAAGCTTCATTTATAAGCAGATACACTGTCACGCACTAAGTATTTTATAGGATTCGTGTAACATAAACGATACTTCTTCCGCCTTTGTGTCATAACGCTACAGAAATTCTGCCAGAATACGTAAAATAAATAAGTACTCTAAAGAAGCAGGATTCGGCAGTGATGTACCATAAATTGCTTCAATTCCTTGGAATGATCTAGGGAAGCGTTCCCCCAAACCGCGAGCTGGCTTTATTCGTCCCCCTCCACAATGTTTCTTGTCTGTGCCACTGGACAGAGTAACGGAGGCGCTGTCTCATTACCGAACACTTTTTAGGCTGACAAGTTTCGATTACTCATATTTTAAACAATTTTTAGCACTAATAACCAGTGACGCCAAAATTGAAAGATATATGAATGTGTAAAGGATTTTGAATCGGGAGCCTCCCCCTCCCCCTCTGCTTCGGAGTAGCAGTACCCTAAAAAAATGCGCTCTTGCACAGTGTCATGTATAAGCGACGAATAAGAATTTAAAGTTACAGGATTCTTTTTTTATAAATTTATAAATTTTTTTTAATGTCATTCATTGTTTTGCCGAAAAGGGGACCTGCTGAAGCTTAGTATTTGAAGTAGCACACACCTTACAAAATCAGCTAGAGTAGAATTCGACCGTAGATAATAAAGGGCTTCTCAATAAAAATGCTGCAGCATACAATTCAAACTTCAAGGGGTTTACACCATTATCCATTCGACTACATTGATACACACTTTTACAACGAAATTGTAGCTTTTTTAAATTTTCACTTAAGTGTCTCATTAAAAAACGTTGACTATGCATTGTAATATTTCTTACTTCGAAAACGGATACTAATAAAAATATCTGGCATTTAAAAGTTGTCTATTTCTTTTAATTATGTATGAAAAGCGGCAGCACTACGGTTGCATTTCCAGGTTTTCACACCGTTTTGTATACGAGTATACATCGTCTGATATTCACGTTAAATAAGATAATTGCGTACTACAAACTTGATTTAAGGAACGATCGGTAGAAAAAATTCATTTACGTTGCAACAAGCCTCATTCACCAGAAATTGCAGTACCCCATACTATGTTTTTAATAGGCTACTCGTCACAAAAACATTAAGACACTTCTCGCCCCCAAACGCAACTAAACATGAGCTTCAGTTAAAAGGCTTTACTACGGTTTCCACATTTAAACACTTTCTCACTGTTTTGTCGTAGAATGTAGAAAATGCAGCAGAAAATCTCACAAATCATAATACGACGTGTCACACTTTAGATATAATCAGCTTCCTGTCTTTCGACTTAAAATGTGCAACAGATAATCGTAGATATGCCTTACCACACATTTTACTGTTTAGGGGATTATCTCCAGTATGAACACGGACCACCAACAAAATAATTGCACTAAGTGAGCAAACATTTTTTGCCATATTATCGAACTACTTTCGGCACAAGTCTACTTCACGCATATGGCACAAATTTTAAGAAAAAGACAAAAAACTTACCGTAAATTGGCCGGAAAGGCACTACAAATTGATCCCAAGCCGCGGAAACGTGTTAAAACCATGTTTTAACTGACCCCATGTTTTAAACCCAAGGTTTTTGATCCCAAGCCGCGGCAGGCTCGAGGCTGACGACGCCGCGCAGTGAAGCACCACAAGTGAAACGCCAAACCCCAACCAGTTCATTACAAGTGAAACGCCAAACAGAAGCCGGTACCTGCCTAACCTAACCGACAATAACAACAAAAGCACACGCAACTGACAATAACTACCCGCTTATCTTATCTGTTTACGAAAAAAAATATAAGTTTCCCTGCTCCGCAAGGCCCCGCGAGCGAACGCATACACCGTATAAATGTACGGATTGCGGAGCTACAAATTGACCGATTTAAGTCGTTTTAACACATTTCCGCGCTATGAAACAGACTGTTCCTGGATGTATGAAGGTGCTGGAGCCATTTGGAATCAATTTCAGAAGGATATCGGGTATGGGTGTATTCTAGACTTTAGCCCTACTTTCTTGTTGTTTATAAAGTTGAATTTCCTCGTCTGTCCCTTTATGGCAGTTGACTTGGAAGATTTCACTTTTTTAGTTGAAGCACGAGTGGCACATTGCATAACACATGTCATGGCGCTCGTTTTAACCAAACTGCTTCGTGATTGGTTAAAAATAATACCGAAATAGTTTAGAATATAGCTTAATAAATTTTATTAGTCTGAGAATTCCAAAGGATACTTTAAATAAGAATTTATGAATAACATTGAGAGCCCACAAACGAGCTGTAAATGATACTAAAATTTTAAAAAGTACAAATTACTGGCGACATCTAGTTTTTAAAATTGAAAGTTTTAGGTGTCTAGTTCCAAAGGTGGTCGAGGCGAGTCTCTGTCATCGGTCAAACGCTAGGACACCAACCTAATGCAAGTCTGTTACTCATCGTTCCTACGGAACTTTTCATAGACTCATGGTTAAACTAAGTTAAATAAATGCTATGTATGAATCGCGTTTTTTCCATGGTACCATGCGAGGGCCTTTTGCGCCTCGCCGAGCGTGCTCTCGTGAGCGAATACTGAACCCACTGGTTTATTTTCACTGATGGAATACCGCTAACTAAATCTTCAGAATGTAAAAACGTTTGTATGCAGCTACTTCAAACGAGCCGTTTGCATGTTTAATCCTGAATAAACCTTTAGAAATTGAGTATAGACGTTTAGGTTTGCCCCAGTGTTTCGCTTTTGTAAAACCAAACCATGAGGTATAAATTACGTCATGCACGAAAGAGAAATTATTTCTCTTATTTTGTACCGTGGAGGGAGAGTCCACAGTCCACCACGTCTAACAATTAACGTCTAGGCATCGACTAAGGTGTCTACTGTATTTGCATCCATATTTAAAGGCTGAACTAGTTTTTAGGTATCTACATACATAATACGCTTAGGTTGGGATGAGATGCACACAGCAAACTCAAGGTTGGAGGCGCACAGAAAAACTCATTAAAATAGTCAATGAAAACGGCTCAAATTAACTAAACAATGTTAGTGGGGCAGCTAAGCCACTAAAATAGGGTGACTTCTGCATTTTAGTGAGGAAAGCACCATATTTGACAGAGATGCTAAATCTGGATATAGGGCCAACTGAATTTCTCTAACCGGAAGTGGAAACCGGAAGTGCGTATTTGTAGCCGTGAGCCAAACCAAAAAATAGCTTGACTAATCTCCATCTATCGGGAAAATTCTATAAAATGTATCATACCTGAATACTATTCTTCCCTTTTCAAGGTATGACAGCTGACTGATAGGTAGCTTATGGGTAAAACGTCAAATTTTGGACGAAAAATCACATTTTTGTCTTTTCTGCTAAACCGTTGCTTTTACAAAGGTAAAAAGTGTTTAACATGTGGCGCATCATACCTTAATACTACTCTTGAAATTTGTTGGGTATGACAGCCCTGACTGAAAGGTAGCTTAAGGGGGCAAACGAAGGTCAAAGGTCAAATTTTGGACCAAAAAAATCATATTTTTGTCATTTTTTCCTAAACCGTTGCTTTTACAAAGGTAAAAAGTGTTTAAAATGTAGTGCAACATACCTTAATACTACTCTTGACATTTTTGGGTATGACAGCCTTGACTGAAAGGTAGCTTAAGGGGTCAAACGAAGGTCAAAGGTCAAATTTTTGACCAAAAATCACATTTTTGTCATTTTCTGCTAAACTGTTGCTTTTACAAAAACCATGTCTCAACATAATTAAAGGACTTCGAATTTAGATCCCTTTTTGTCTAATAAAAAATACGCCAGGTTCAATGGTTTGTTTAGCAATTGTGAGATATTGTGACGTAATCAGCCACTACAGCATCACGTGGCCTAGTGTACTACAAACATGATCATGCTATCAGCTCGGCTTGCCCTTAGGTCAGTTTCACTGCAATAGTCGGAGATGGTTCAACTTGCCTGTGAAGTAACTCGTAGGCTGAAAGCAATATTAAACGTCATACACCAACCAAATATCAAACATACTAAGGATGTTATCAGGTTTATATATTGAAATTATACGGCTGTAAAAAAGTTATAATCTTGCATGTGTAGCTGCATATGCCAAAAGAAGGTACGTACCCTATATTGTAGCTGCGTAATGGTAGAAGAAGACAACTAAAGAGCCGGATCCTGTATTGTAGCTGCTTAATAGCTAAAGAGGATAGCCAAACCCCACTGAGTGGAAGTGACGTCACTAGGGGGTAATGACGTCACAAATGATAACACATCAAAATGATGACTATGGGGAAGTGACAACATGATAATAAAATACACAATTCAATCATCGTTATTCATTTAAGACAAATGTTTGCAAAAGCAATGGTCATTTCAACGCCAGACATGACTATGGAAACAGTGAAAGAAGTGTCAGAGATGGAAGGACTCCTTTATACAACTCCTGGTCGTGAAGCAACATTCATCAATAGGTGGTCACATGTTGGAAACCTGTCAGCTCGTATACTAGCTGCATCAGGCTTTTACAGATGTGGAGAAGAAGAGGATAAAAAATACAAAACGAAGGACATTGTTATGTGTCCGTATTGTGAATTTCGACTGGGTGATTTTGTACAGAGAGACCACCTATTGTTAGATCACAAGAAGTGGAGTCCATCCTGCCCGTTTATAGGTGTATTTCCGAGCGGAAACAATAGCGACGACCAAGCCGAATATTGTAAAGTCTACCCTGATGCGTCCTATTTTTATTGTGAATGTGCGAGAAAACAAACAAAAAGAAAGATCGCTAGGGGGAGGCCTCCATATAGTATCATCAAGATGAACTTAACTAACCTTTTTCAATTTAAGAAAAATAGATCGATGGTAGCGCCGTCGGACGTACGTAAGAAGGTATAAAAGGAAAGAAACAGGTAGTCCCTAATCATACATTAGCCAGGATGGATGCTGACCTCTTCACTCCGTCAGGACGAGAGAGTACGTTCGAGGGAAGATGGAAACACGAGGGAACCCTGGAACCTCGTAAAATGGCAGAGGCTGGCTTTTTCAGGTGTGGTGACAAGGTGGATATTATGTACAATGCAAACGACGTGGTGATGTGCACGTATTGTGAAACACGCATATGCAAATGGGAAGCTGATCAAAGCCCACTGGAACACAAGAAAAACTATGAACAATGCATTTTTATAAAAAGGTTTCCTGAAGGCAATGATTTTCTCGAAGCACGTGAAAAATCCTTGGTTTACCCTAAAGGTCGTGATGAGTGTGATTGTGACGCGCACACACCTCAGAAAAGATCGGAGAGACCCGTGTCAGAAGTAAGAAAGCAGGTCAGACCTTGATTTAAAAAGCGATGGAAAAGTGGTGACTGTTACATAACCACCCCGACCTTGGCAAGAGCAACATACTACGATGGAATTACGTATGAAGTTGACCCATTATTTGGAGCTGACTTTGTTGATAATAACACTGATTGATACTACATTATTGATATTAAATAATGTGAGAAGAGAACACGATGTCGAAAATTGCGAGAAAAATAGTATTACGTCACGTTGGAATCAGCGATACGACGACAATAATTGTTTGGACTTTCATTATGTGTCAGATGATATACTATTATCAACGAAATGCAACGACACACATTTCATGAAGGTTACAAAATACGCCGACGAAGATAAAATGTGCAGCTTTAACCTCACTTATCACGAACTTGAAATATTATCAATCCACATTAGAGCAATAATCCATCAAATTGTAAACGACTCAATTATGTATAAATAAAAAAAGTACTACCAGTTTCGCTTTAGTGTGTTTTTTCTTTTTCCCTTTTATCAATGGAGTCTGTCAGTCCAACCGTTTGAAGCGGACCAGTCGCTCGTGACGTCACACAACCGCTATTGATCGCAAGTGACGTCACGAGGAAAAACCTGCTAAGTGCCCGGTGCATTGTAAATTGCAACCTAACAGATTGACCTGTACGACATACAGCGTACGGTATGTCGTTCAGGTAACTAAAAGCTAGATAGTTTTTTTTGTTGTTGTTGCTCTTTGGTATACTTTGTTGGTCAGTCGAAAATTACCTATCTCTTTAGAATTAAACCAACAAAGTTATAAAATATAGTGGGCAAACCGGAGAACCCGGAGAAAACCACTCTTGTGACTGGAAATTTGTAAGAAGAAAGTATTACCAAAGTTGATGTTACAGTCACAAGGCTAATTAAGCCGAAATATTATATAATATAATGTAAATTTTGAAGAATATACAAAGTAAAATTTAGAAAAAAAAGCTAAAAAAAGCGGGCATTCACTCACACGTACACGCACACATCCATACTCCCTATTCCCTTTATTAATATCATAATGTATTTCTAAGAATGCATTATGATATTAATATAAACCCACAATTTGTGTACCCACCCTCATATAGTCTTTCTAACCACTTTTATTCGTGCAAATAAAAAATCTAGCGAATGTTTTTATGTATCATAAAGCATAGTTGACTACAACGTTCATTTAATTCATCCCTAGGAAGAAGCAAATGAGAATAGTAGTCAACTACGCTTTATGATCTGATTTTCTTTTTTCTTCTTCTTCTTTTGTTTTGCTTTTTTTTGATTTTCTTTAAAACTTCTCTTTTTTTCGGGGGTGATGTCGGGTGGGGGTTGACTTAGCGTCCTGTCGCAATGCACATTTTATGTTACTACGAATAAAAATAAAAAAGCTGTGCTTACTCGTCGTCGTCAGAAAAGGAAATGAAAAATGAAGGTATAACTATGCGTTAATAAACTTATTCCGTACCGACTCCATGCCGTCCGTAGACATGTTCGACGGTGGAGCCTGACGTGTACCGCCCGACGAACGAATTCTGTCCCAGGCACTCGTCAAGTCCTTGTCCGTGAACGGCAGCACGGGCATCGGCGTGGGTGGTGGTGATGGTTGTTGGACGGTCGGACGAGGTGGTGGTGGTGGTTCGATCGGTGAAGGTATGCTGATGGTA
>JAHWFP010082087.1:0-11248 GCA_023313725.1 Lithobius niger
GTGGCGATTTACTTTGAATTACTGAAGTTATTTAAAACTCGGAAAAATAACCACAAATTCCAAAAATAAACACTTCACTGGTGCTTGCTAATTTCTGACAATCCGTCTGGTGTAAAATTATCCGTTTGTCTTCCTCAGGCTTCGTACGCTGAGATCGTAAGTGTTTTGTTAAAAATTAGTGAACACCAGTGAAGTGTTTATTTTTTAAATTGTGCATCTTTTTCAGATTTTGAAATGTACCAATCGTGGCTCCCTATTCCATGGGTATTGGTACTAAATTACAAACAACAGTGATGGTTTGTTAGCGAGCCATCTCATGACTGTAACCCCAAGTAATGCTCTTGATTGTTTTTGAATTGGCAAAAACTAAAATATTATAAAAATGGATGTTTAATGGGACCAACGATGTACTCTGAAACTTTTTAAGTCTCCTGTATCATTACTAGTGCGGCAATTCTAAAACTAATGAATCAGAGATTGGTATTAAATTGTAACGCATTGGCAAAAGCGGCACTGGCACTATCTTAGATAAACTCTCATTTGAGCATTATGGCATTTGCAGCATTTAACTCTCTTGTTACAGTCACACTGTAATAAAACTTGGTTTCATTCTGTGTTGTCTGTAAATAAAGTAAAACCTTTGGCAAACTGACCTGGTAAAATGGTAGCTGACGACTACCTTAACGATACTGATTCTAATTGTTAGTTAACAACTAATCGCAAAAAAATTTGGATTTGCGTCACAAAGACTTGCACAGGCTAAAACACAAACATGCAAATACTTCTTATTGTTACTTCAGCTTTTTGTAATAAAATAAAATTTGAAATAAAATTCAGGAAACTGGAATGATTAAAGCCATCTAACGTTAGCATTTCTGTTTGTCTTAATGCATAGCTCAGTCTTGGCAATGTAAATTTGGGAATGAAAGCTTTTCTCAGTTGACCTGTGCATGCCAAGAGCTTTTTAGTAAAGGGGCAAGTTCATTATTGTCTTGCGCAGTACAGTAGTTAGCCTACAGTTTGTTTTACGTCATTTAGTTTTTTTTATAAACACAGTACACTCTTCAAAAACATGATAGGTAAGAGTAGTTGACTTTTATCATAGGGATGGGCGGGGGAAGGAGAAGAAGAAGATGTCTGCGACGCTCTTGGAGAACCAGTTGATGGGACGGGAGGGTAGGGTATGGGTTTTATGGGTACCCTCGCTTGCTGTTAGCGCACGTTATTGGGTGTCGGGCTCTACTTCAAGTTCTTAACTAACTGCCGTTGTTCACGTCTCCCCATGCAGGAGGAAGAGGAGGGTATTATGGAAGAAGATGTTAAGAAAGACCCGACTCATTATTCGGAATTGGATCCAAAAACCATGAAGGTAGGTTAAACAAACTACCAGCCCGACTCGAGTAAGA
Organism: Lithobius niger; assembly: GCA_023313725.1. Taxonomy (NCBI): domain Eukaryota; kingdom Metazoa; phylum Arthropoda; class Chilopoda; order Lithobiomorpha; family Lithobiidae; genus Lithobius; species Lithobius niger. The sequence continues at coordinate 1,407 of JAHWFP010082087.1, forward strand.
TGTAGTTATTATGGTTACAGTGACCTTGGACTAGCCCTTCGAGTTCAAGACAATATAAACTTTTGAACTACATGTCGTAGAGCAGCAGTATAAATTGGAAAGTTTTAGTGAAACGTAAGCGATGCTAAACCAAAAAAAAACTCAGTGTAATTTGGAGCATACAATTAACAGGTGATCAAGTTAGACTAAAAATTGCACTGCAGTACTCCGGCGTATGGAAGCACATGTGTGACCACTTTGTTGTGGGGTTCTCAGTACCCTACTTTTCCCTTTATATTTAAACCATCTAAATCTTAAGAGAATGTAAACTTACACAAATTTGCTGAATGTTTTAAATACATTCCCCCAACATTAATGTGCATAATGTATTTGATCTATTGTTTGTAATGAAAGAATCTGCTTTGGTCAACGAATTGGCAGGTGGAACAAATAAAGTCTAAACGTACTACACTTCGGCACCTCAAATTGGCCACGTAATTGTTTATTCTATTGTTGGATTGCTATATCTCTAAAAAATGTTACAGACCTAGGTGTTAGTTCACATAGTATAACGTTTTTGCACATTATAATTACATCAGCAATTCTGCTGAAAAAAGAGCAGTGACAGAAATCTTTTAAATTAAGCGATCAAGAGTCTCTTATTTGAGCATTACTTCACAACCCTTCAAAATTAGACTGGTGAATTTATTTATAAATAATGTGGCTCCTTTTTTTTTTTTGTCTTCGGAGTACTATTGCCTCTCATCCACCGTCAAGATTCTAATAACATTCAAAAATTGCTTGGCTTTTTTGTTTTCCTTACTTTACTAACAAGGATAAAAGATTTTTGAATATGTCAATGTTGCGTTCCCCCAATTATGTGGTCCTCCATCCATTCTCCTCCTCCCCCTCCCCAAAATGTGTGTCCCTCATCCCTCCCCATGCCTCCCCCAAATGTGCAGCAACACCTGTTCCCTTCTTGTTGTCGTTTATCTTCACAAACATTTGCTTCCTTCCGTCACAATGATTTCCTGGACTTCATTTTGTGTAGACTGATTGTTGTCTTGAATGCGTATCGCACGACTCCCTATGTTTGCGTTCTAACGACATCCTTAAATTGCAACTCCTTCCGTACATTCTAATTACATTCTTAATTTCCTCCTTTTTTTAAAATTTGGCTATGAATAATTAATGAAGACTGCTACAACGTACATTTGCCCTTATTATTCATCAGTTCCTCTCCCTTCTCTCCCAGCTCTTACCGAACTTGAAGCAAATATATATTCTTTCTCCTGTTATCGGCTATTACTGTAACAATCCTCTACCCCTCACCCACCACCATCCCTTTCTATTTTTAGAAGGCATGTGTGCGTGACGAAACTGTTACTGGACCTATTTCCTAACTTCTCGTTTGACAGCCTGGAAACATTTTTGAGACAATCATCTGGGCTTATTTAAGGTCTACTTGAGACTACTTTTAAGTATGTGAGCCCCGTATGGTCTTCTCACCGCTATGAACTATTGTCTGGGTTGAATCGGTTCGGTCCAGCAAGTTTTAGTAAATTCACATAAATGGCTAAGAATGTTCTCTCGAACTCCGGAGTTTGCGAAATACCTTCTATGATCTGTAGTCTGCTTCGTGGTGATTTGAGAGTCAATTCAATTTTTTTTTTTAGCTTCATTGTACACACCGCACCAGTGCTCATCCCATTAAGTTGGTTGTGCAGCCATCCAGGTTAAATTGTCGTAACTTTTTTCAAAACCTCATAGTAGGAGTTGGAACTTGTTGCCACGTGATGCTACTAATTTTAAAACAAAACTACGTAAATGCGACTTTCCTTAACTGTTTGTTGCTTTGATTGTATTTTACAATGTAAATGGGGCCTACATTATTGGCAAGTTCTTGCCCTGTAGGTTAATCCCCCTCGTTAGGAATAAACTGCAAGGTGTCCACAAATTATTCACCCTATAAAGAAATTCAATAAAAAAAATAAAAACGAAAACAGATATTGAAAAACTAAAGTGCCAACTGTTTATTAACTCGAAACGTTTTTTCTTACAATATTTCTGGGGATGATGGTCTCTTAATAAATCTCCACATTCGCCACTTTTGTTGCTTGGAGAATATCCAGTCGAAAATCTGTTTCTCCCCAAACATTTTAATCATGTCTACAGATGCAGTGTTTATTACCCTGGTATTGCTTGTGGGACTTTGTTAAGGACAAAGTCTACTCAAGAAAGGTAACTTGTGTGCAGGAATTAAGGTGGCACATACACATTCAACAAAAATATTTTATTACTGAAAAAAAATAATTTTTAAGACTTTCTTCCACATTCTAGTGCTATTTGTGAGAGGTTTTATCTGGACTTATTTTGAAAAATTTTATGCGTATATGTTAATTATGCATATTTAATGAGCTAATTAACTGATTTACAAATCAAGCATAATTTTTTTCGGGATGGTCCCACCTTAAAAAGTTTAGTATCAAATTAAAGCTTATACCTTAGGCTAGGACCTAAACCACAAAATATTGCCCAGTTTTCTTTCGCATAGTAAAATCACTGATATCAGCAAAAAAATAAGAAAATTATTAATAGTTGGCAAAGTCCCCGCCAGGACTGCCGGCAAGGGTAGCGTGAGAGGCTACCATGCTCCTTCAGCGGCTATGGGATGTATTCTGGCTAATTCTGGAAAATCTTTCGGCACCGACGATGATCGGAGGTTTCCCGAATCGAATCCCCGGGCTGGCACCTCTCTTTACCAGATTTCTTCTCCTCTAAAAAAAATATGGTAATGTTCAAAATTGAGCCGGTTCAGCCATACAAGCATTAATTGCTTTGGCTGACATAAGGCTCGTCAAAATTAATTAAAAAAATAATAATAATAATCACAATTAATTTAATATGCAAAAGAGATCTGGGTACTCAGGAAACAAATTTTTCTTTATTTTTTGTGGTTTAGGTCCTAGAAGCAACATAAGAGTCCAACCTTCGTGCAGTAGCGGCGGAATTGGACAAAAATTGTAGTTTCTACAAATGAGCAAAGTGACTGGTGTATGTAAAAAACAAAACTTTTCAGGAGCAGCAAATAAAAGTAAAATAGTATTATTTTAGTAATAAGTAAACAACGGAAAACTTTCCTGCCCCGTATATGTCCTTCTACTTCCTATGTTTGGTCTTGGTAACCCTTTTTGCTTGTTCCAAGCAATTTTCTGGCCCGATTTTTGCACAAAATAGGTTTCACCTCCTCAGAACCAGTGAACGTTTTTCTAAGTCCTAATAGATACCTATACTAAATTCTGAACTAACAGAGTTAGACGTGTGGCGTCATAGGGAAAGTTGCTCAGAATTACTTGAAGAATACAGAAATGCAATAAATATATTTTCGATTTTTGCATTTTTTTTTTTACTAAGTCCTGTTTTTTTTTTGTAAGTTTTCACGCTTACTCTATGTAGGGCCTAAACTGTAGATATAAAAATGAAAAGTTGTAAAACTATCAGTTAGATTGGTCCCTTCTGTTTTTTTGAACCGACACATTTTCACCCCCAAAAAAGTGAGATGTTTAAATTTTGGACCAGTGCCCACCTTAGTCTATATAGAGCCTAAATGGTCACTCGTACAAGAAAAGTTGTAGAGATCAAAATAAAAGGTTTTACCATTCTCAGTTAGATTGGTCTCTTCTATTTTTTTTTTTTGAACTGACACTCTTACATCCCAAAAAAGGGGGTTTAAATTTTAGACCCTTAGTCTATGTACTGTCTAAATAGCCATTCTTGCAGCAAAAGTTGTAGAGATCGAAATTAAACTCCGTAAAATTCTCAGCTAGATTGGTATCTTCTGTTTTTTTTTCAACTGACACTTTTAACATAGTTTTCTTTACTTTCCTGGTTGCACATTCTAGAATTAATTTTTTTATAAGAAATTAATAACTAAAAAAGAATTAAAAAATTAGTGTCACATTGCTGAAGGTTCAAGTTGTGAGAAAACGTAATAATAGAAAATTCAAATTTTTTGAGAAAAAAAAGTTTTGAATATATATGTGCCACCTGAAAGGACAAGATCACCCTGTTCATAAATACAGTATCAGTAGAGATGCTTTAAAATGTTTGGGGAGAAATCAATTTTCGACTGATTATTTTACAAGCAACAAATGAAGGAAATGTGGAGGTTAATTAAGAGACCCGTCATTACCAGAAATTTTGTAAAACAACTTTTGGAGTTATTAAAACAAGTTGGCACCTACCGTTTTTCAATATCTTTTTTTTTTTTGTCTATTTAATTTCTGTATGGGGTGAATAATTTGTAGACATCCTCTGTTTCTAACTTACACTTGTGTTTGTAATTTATTTTTGGTTGTCCAGGTGATTGAGCTTCGCCGTGAATTAGAGGCCCGTTCATTGAATTCAAAGGGATTAAAATCCCAACTGGTTGCTCGTTTAACTAAAACACTTAAGGCTGAGGCGGAAAAGGAGGAAGAAGAGGCTGAGAATAAGCCCGATTCGCCGGCAGAGACACCTGCTGTTGAAGAAGAAAAAACGGAAGTCAACGAGAAAGAGGAGGAGAAGCGCAAATCTGAGGTATGGGATACATTTCTTAAGTAAACCTTAGCGGGTGTGGGGGACTCGAAATTTCCAATATCCAATAGAGTTCGAGTTAACTTCATTGCAGAAACTCAATTTGATCTAAAAACTTGTCGAATTAAAAAAAAAATGTTTTCTTTTCGATAAATTATAGCAAAACCTATCATCTTTACTTAGATTCTGAAGAATTCATGCTTTAAAAATGTGGAATATGTTGTGTAGTAGGAGTATGCGAGTAGACTAATTTTAATTCAGAGGCGAGCCGAGTTTGCAACAGAAGAGTCAAGTGTCGAGTCGAGTTCGAGTATTTGGTGGAAATATTTTGTTTGGAAGTTTCTCTTTAATTTGTTAAGATGATGCTTAACCGACTGTGTGACTCATTTTCCAGTTTTAAGAATATAACTTGAAAATGGTTTGAGCAATTGATTTTAAATCTGCACCACTGGATAGCTCTCGTCAAGATGATGAATTTGGTTTATTGGAATGTCAAAATTGGTCAAAAATTTACCAAGTTACCGCATTTTCACAAGATTTGAGTTTTTCAAGTACTGACGCGAGCAGCGAGCTGAGTTTGAGTACTGTACCATAAATCGCGTATTAAATGCCCATGGGCATCTAAAATTAATTCGATTAAAAAAGAGAGGTGGGCGTTAGAGCTGCAATTCAATTTTTGTATCTTACTACTGTCCAGGGAGGTGTTTAGGCCAAAATCCGTCGTGGGAAAAGATGATCATTCACAGCATGATCTGGATTCAGTCTAGCATTAAAACAATGACTTTATTCTCTAATAATCTAGTATATATCTTATTTAGTATATTAGATCGTCCATCACTGAAATTCCAACATATTTTACGGTTTAAACTAAGTTAATTTATTACGAAATTATTACGGAAACAAACTTTCGTTCGCAATGTTTTTGTTGTTAGATCAGTTTGATGGGAGCCTGGCTAAATGGTCAACACACTCAGGAACTTGTGTCTAAACAGGCAAGCAGCTGTGGACCCCACACGCACACACCATTGCACAATGCAAACCAGCACGAATACCAAAGTGGATTATCTGCCCCACGACGATGAGGGATTTTGTGATTTTTTTTGTGTGTGATCGATGTGACAATAATTCGGAAAAAATATGATTGTTGAGGTCACCTATTGATTTAACAATGGTTCAGCTGGATATTTTACTTATCCAGTATTAATAATGTTGTTGGCTAAAGCCTGCTGGGAACATGTGTTTCTTAATGTACCGGTGACAAACGACGTAAATATCTTCCCTAGGAAGACCCCCACAAAAACAATACCGTTTAGCATCATGGTAGGTAGAGACTTAATACATTACACAACGCAACTCATTGAATTCGTGACACCTTATGCATATGCGCACAAAGGTACGCATAAAATCGGATGCGCCAGTAACGTCATTTGGCGGGAAAAAATATAATTAGCTCGGGAATGACGAACCTTTCCTAATACTGTCGTTACACTCGACCTGGCTTTGGACTAATGCAGTATGGATGAAGTTCCTGAGACTGCTGGCCATTTAGCACAGGTCCCACCAAACAACGCATCGCAACCAAAACGTCGCAAATGAAGGTTTGTTTCCATAATAATGTAGCATAGGTCCCACAAAACATGACCTAGCTACCAAAATATCTTTCGATTGCTAACGAGGGTTTGTTTTATAATAATTTCGTAATAAATTAGTTTGAAAAATAAACAATATTTGTAAATTAATGAGAAAACACACATTGAATTTTTGCTAGACTGAATCCAGGTCATGCATGTCAATGACCGACCTTTCCGTGATTAAAAACTCACTTCTGTGAAGCGCATTATATTAAATGTTGTTTTGTAAAATTTATTAAGTTTTTAGTTAATTTTGCTGCAGAAAAACCAATATTTAAAGAGATTTAAAGAGAAAAGCGATGATTTCGTTCAACATTTGAAGCTTTCAGTTAACTGCTAGCAGAAACTTAACAATTGGGGGCATTAACAAAGCTACTGCACGATTTCTGACCTAAGGTATTTTTTGGGTATGTGCGTTAGCTAAGCCAGGGCGTTTATAGGCGATTTACGATACAAGTTTCATACTCGACTCGGCTTTAATTTTATGAGTATCACACATCCCTATTCTGTAGGAATTCGGTAATTAGTTCGTCATGCCATGTGTTGTGTTTTGATACAGGAAAAACTGATTTAATTAGTTTAGCATATGTTAATAATTATAAGAACCTACAACTTCTTCTTCAAAATTCGAAAGTCGAAACTCTATCTGCAAACTTGACTCAACGTGAAAAAGTTGAGCTTGCATATCCCCAGTAAACATGAGGTTGTATTGGTGGTGATACTATCTTTCAATCTGCTGGTTTCATTTTCCTCAAAATGCTCCCTATAAATTATACTTTATTTCGTTTAAATAATGATCGTTTACCAATAATCAAAGGAAAATGTGATTAACGTGATTAATGTGATGTGGTGCTCCACCATTGTTGGCGGACGAACAATGTTCCCCCTCACTTTTCATTTTGGGCACGATCGAAGACGGGCCGTGTTTTACGTTGACCAAAAGTTGGTTTATTTTAGTGCTTTTGAATTTAAGGAGTTCGGATTCGTAGAAAATTGAGCGTAGGAAGATGTCCAGTGATTGCCACTTAGCGGCCAGGAAGTGTAGGCCATGGGATTTTCGTTAAGGCCGCGTAAAGTTTGTTGCAACACTCGAAGGAGGAAATCTCGACCATCGAAATGACATAAGAAAAGTCCCACCACAACAAGATCAGCGTAATCATTCTGCGTCCCAAAGTTACCTGGAGAGCCAGTTCAAAGGAGAATTAGCCTTGCACACATCTGATATCTCCACAATGCCCACCAGGTTGTACATTTCAATTTAAGCTTGTATGATGATCCTTTGAAACTAAGACGCCCTTTCACCCGAAGACCCTTCGCCCTGAAGGCCTGCACCCTGCCATTTAAACCTTCGTTTGAGGACCCTTCACCCTGACGACCTTCGCCCGAAGGCCAGCTCCCTGCCTTGAGAAGCAAAGAAACCTTCGTCAGAAGACCCTTCGCCTGCATCCTGTGCTTAGGACCTTCGACTACTACATCATGGCTCGACCTGTGGAACCTATGATGTCACACAGATCTCCTTCGCCGCCGAAGAGCCCTCCACCTGAAGACCCTGAATTCGTCGTTTGTCTGTCCCCTTCACCGCTACGGCTTCTTTCGTCTTCTGCTGCCCTGCTAAATTCCGCACGCACATTGCCTCTTCCCTGCGGACAACGACACCCTTCGCCTCCCTCATCTCCTTCGCTGGGCTCCCCTTCGGCTCCTTTTCGAGCATAGCCGTGACTGGCCTCTGGTTGATTTTTCTTTAACCACAATCGATATTAACGATCACAAATCACCCACTCCGACTGTCAATTCATGTAAATGACGCTAACCCGACGGTACGACAACTTAAAAAAATAACTTTCGTTGACTTCGAACTGGAGTAAAGATTCAAAGAACATTATTTAAATAAAATTATCCACTTACTGAGCTTTGCTTCAGCTTACGTCATTGTAAGTGCTGCTCAGACTTGAACAGTTTCTCTTCCATTATTTTACGTTATTAACTTGGATTTCATTCTGGCACTTTCGTACGTTGGCATTGCAGCTGTCTTGACTCTGTGGCTTCACTTGTGTTGGCGAATTTATGCTGGACAACACTTATTTTAAAACTACTGCAAGTTCTAACGTATGCACAGTTCTGTAGACAGTCAAGGTCTTACAAGTAAATTGGGTCATTTAATCCCTCTACTCCTTACGCCCTCATACCCACACAGGCAATATCAGTAACTTGTACAGAATGACTCTTCATTAGATGTTTTTTATTTTCCGTTCTCTACCAAGGTTAAATAAATTTAAATGAAATACTTAACAACTTATTAATGAAAACACGTTTCGAAGAATATAAAACAGTGACAGCTTACGATGAACCTTTTCCTTCCTTTTTCGGTAAATAAATACGTCAAATGGAGTTCGATTATTTTCTTTTTCTGGTTAGAAATTAGTTTATGCTCTGAGTTATGTTGACATTTTGGAGAGAGAGAGAGACCATGTAATAGCTTAAATTTGTGAGTAAATGAGAAGGACATTGAGTTAAGGCAAAAACCCAGAGATGTATGCGAATGATTATATTATCACTGACGTATCCGTTACAGAAAACTCTGTCCCTGGACAGAAGATAGTTTAGAAAATAGATATACTTATTTTTAAGCTCCTCCTCCCCAATTTCAGACATTAATTTTGCAAGCCCATGGGCATCTACCACACGATTTACGATAGTTTTCCCGCTTTACTTAACCCTTTAAAGGCACATAACTCCCTCCGGTATATTTTAACAGTTTCACTCGATACATTACCGGAAATAGTTTTATATAAACTGATTTACCTTTCATTTGCTAGTCTAAGGGTACGATGCAGATGTCAGTAGTGGCGCGTGAATGTTATTAGGCTTGTTTTAAACGGCTCGGTCCGAGCGGTAAATAACTCCCGCCACATCGCTGGCAAGCCGCGGCCCTGGAGGAAGGATTATTAATCCTTCGCTCAAGAGTGCGACTTGGTCGTACGATGTGTCACGTTGCAGCGGCCCCGAAATGAGTATGACTAATGCCTAGAGCAATGCGCGCTGCGGTCGTTTGAACTATATTTTAGCGTAGGTGACGCAGAGTAAAGCGGCCAGAACGGAGGGATTTATGTGCCTTTAAGGACTGCATTTGTGTTTTAAAAATAAGGGCTTATAACTAACGTCTAACTTCTACCCACTTGAAGTAAGAGAATGAAACGTGTTATTTTTTTCTTAATGAGCCAACCTTCGTATCCCATCTTTTTTAGTTCAGCTGGAATTGTTCGATCTGACCTGTAGAAGAGCTCTTTATTTAAAACAACAATTATACAGTGGGCATATTTGGGTACACCATCCCTAAATGGTTAAAGCATAAACCTTTTATTTGTTTTTGTTTGTTTGTTTTGTTTGGGGTCATGTTAATCTCAAAAATGACTTCCACCCTACCTAGTGATGCAGTGTAGTTGACAATTTCTGTTTATTTCAGGAGGAAGAACGTAAGCAGAAGGAGGAGCGTGAACGTCAAGCTCTGGAAAGGCGCTACGTTCTTCCTGAATATCCAGCTATTCTTGTTCACCCGTCAAGAACAGCTAAAGGAGGAAAATTTGACTGCACCGTCATGTCATTAAGTGTCCTCCTAGATTACAGACAAGAGGATAACAAAGAACATTCCTTTGAGGT
>JAHWFP010082089.1:3370-14970 GCA_023313725.1 Lithobius niger
AAAGGCCAAATCAAAACGGCCCTTGTCAGGGCCATCAAATTTGGGAAGAGAAATTATTCCAATTTAATAAAATTTGGTATTGAAGAAATGACATACACACCATTAATAGTTAAATAATAGACGTGATAATAATAAAGACATGCTATAGTGTCACACTACCGTAAAAATATGTAATTGTTAGTATTACATAAAAAAAACTTCGCGCGAGTGCATTGTTAAGCTGTTTCTGCGTCGTTGTTTTAGCTCGCGGATGAATATAAACTGATTTGTGGTAATTAGGCTTTGGTCGCGTCGCTAACACTCTCTCCACTGACTAATGTGAGTGGATTTTACCATAGTATTGAGAGTGTATGAACGCGAAGGATCGTGGTGAATTATACTAAATTTTGTTAGAATACACTCAACAGCGGCATACCCTATATATATAATGTAAGGACATGGCAAACATACCTAATGAACTCCATATATGGATTTGTTGTGGACATTTTTACTTGCTTTGTATTAAATATTCAACACAACTTGAGATGAATGGTTAAAGCATCGTGAGTACAAAAATGCATCATACGATAATGGCTCACATAATTTTCATTACTGCTACATACCAGTCTACTGAAATGTTTAATCCAACATGAATGCTTACCATTAACAAGCAACAATTCGATTTTAGGATAATTCTTTTGTTTACTTAAATAAATAGTAAAGAACACATTCTGACTCTCGTAACCATATAAAAATACTGCTACGTTATTTAGTGATTCAAATTTTTCAATTCACTATCAGGTGTAGGAAACCTAATTCCACTCAGATTAAACTCTTCTTCACACTTACTATAATGCGATGGCATATTAGAATTTTTGCTAGGGTTCGGACCCGCATGCACTAAATAAATTAAGCACCCGTTGTCCGTACACGTAACACTTACAACTACTTTTTTTTTCAGTCAAATTACAATTCCAAAGTGTCATCCCACATCCACACATATCTACTAACATGCAGGTCACTTTCATTAATATTTTTAACAATGTACATCTAGAGCCATTTTTTTAAATACATCCGTGTGTTTGAGTATTTGGCTCTTAGTCCAGTCAAATTAGCCTAAAAATAGGCGTTTGCAGGAACAAATTTCCATTAAGCTAAAAATTGGTACATAACCCCTATACGTCATACGAACCAACATGCTAAAAGTCCCTAACATTCCGACTTGAGCTTTCGCTGTCATCTTGGAAAAATGTCCAAAAGTCACTTCCGGTTTAGGGTATTGGTCCATTATCTCATCTCCCGTTAACATTACGGCAATAATGCATAGGACCACAGTTGTAGAGCATAAAATTTTAGACAAAAGTCGTGTCTGGTGAAAATTTCAAAAAACCTCTAGTTTTACGAGAAGTTAATGGCACACAGCCCACTCGCATATTAGCGTTTTTCAGTCATCACGGTTTTAAATTGTACACAGCGGCGAAAGGGTAGGATTTACGTCAATATATTCCCGAATATGAACTGGAGCTGATAAATAAAACTAGCGAACGCCGCAAACCGCATGCGTTTATCTTAAATAGTTGCCAAGTTATCACGATTTCTGTTATTTGTTGCATATACAATGAAACTCTTATAACAATAGACGATGGCCGCCCCTTCATAGGTTTATAGTTATAAACAATCATTTTGTATGCATCGTTGCGTGAGAACCTAAAAAACTAGCATTGTTATTACAGGTTTATTGTAAGAGATATGGTCGTACCGTGGGTCGTACCATGGGTCATATCGTGGGTAAGGTACTCGCTGCAGACGTTGGGGGTAGGCAAAAAGCTTGCAGCTGCGGTTCTGGCTCTGCTCGGCAGGCAGTGCTTTGCTACCAGGGCTGGTGGTTCCTGGTCTGGTGTGCGTTCCACTGACCGTGGCCTCCCCCAAGGTAGTTGTCTAAGCCCAGCATTGTTTGCAGTGGCAATTAACGCTGTTCTTATTGAGATGAACTCTTTGGTCAACGTGGCTGCCTACGCAGATGATGTAGCTGTGTGGCTTGCAGGAAAGGACCTGCCTGTTGTTCTGGCTTCTCTTGAGGCTGCGATCGCAAAGGGCTCTTGCGCTCTGGCAGCTAAGGGCCTTTAGTTAGATAGTGCGAAGAACGAGCTGATGATTTGCCGGTGGGGGCGAGCCTGGGACGACTCAACTGTGGTGAATGGGTTACGAGTGGTGGCTAAGCCCAAGGTCTGGTACTTTGGGTTTTGACTGGACCCGCAGCTGTTATGGACTCATGAGGCAGGTTGCAGTGAGGAAGAGCATCACGGCTCAAACGCATGTGCTGCAATCCATTGCCAACAATGCATCTGTTGCTAAGCGTGGCACGGTTGCATCCTTTTACAAGGTCTATGTGTGTTCCTGCGCGGACTATCATATCCCTTTTCTGGCTAGTTCAGGACAAGCTATTAGGGCAGTGCAGGTTGCTTTGAATCAGGGCCTGCGGGTTGCCATGGACTCCCTCCCATCCACCCCTGTGCCGGTGTTGCATGTGGAAGCTGGTGAAGTCCCAGTTGCCTTCTGGGCAAAGGAATTGCTGGCCAGAGTTTGCTTGCGGGCAATTGGGAGGAGCACGTCGGATCCCTTAGGGCGTATCTAGATGGATTACATGTCCCTGTCCGGAAGGACCCGTGAATTGCTGGGTGCTCCCGGCCAGGGGATGTCTCTGCTCATGAATAGGGGTTTACATGGCTTCCCCCTCCCCCCAATTTTCGTACACCCGATGGCCCCGTGGCTTTGGTGCCCTGCCGCGTTGGCTTCTCTGCGGGCTGAGGATGTTGGGGCTGGGTGATCTGGGGTGCAAGTGTTTTGTGATGCGTCGTTCTTCACGGACCAAGGGAGGGGAGGGGTTGGGGTGTCTGTTCCAAGTTGGCACCTGGAGTACCATTTCCCTCAACCCTCTACCCTCGGCTTTCGAGGGGGAGCTCGTTGCCATTTCCATGGCCCTTGACATTGGTTCTGACTTACAGGTACCGGAATACTGTGTCTCGACTGACTCGTTGGCTGGCCTTGGATTCTTGCGTCATTGTTTCCAATTTCTGCAATGCTCCCATCCTATCGCATTTGAGATAGGGTGGAAGCTGTTCTCGCAGTACCAGTGTGGCAAGGCTGTCTCCATTGTGTGGGTTAAGGGTCACTTGGGGAGTTTCGGTAACGAGTTGGCAGACAGCCTCGCCAGGTAGAGTTCCGTTACCGGCACGGCCGAGGTCCAGCTTGCCCTTGGTCCTAGGGACTTGCGGCCGGTGGTTGCCGGGATTGTTGGGGGGGGGAATGGGCATCGGCGTGGTCTGGGATCGAGTTGGATCACAGTCTTTAGCGTTACATCCCACTACCACCTGTCCAAACCCCCTCGATGGCCTCGCTCGCCGGGATGCCGGTTTGCTTTCTAGGCTCCATACTGGGCATATTCAACTCAGGGCACGTATGTTCCGGCTAGGGTGGTCCCGCTCTTCACTCTGCAGTGTTGGTGACGAGATGATGCGTCATTTTCTTTTTGAGTGCCCCCAATGGACGGCTCAACGCCATTTCGTGGTTGACGCAATGCATAAGGCCCTTGGTGTTTAGCCGCACTCCTCGTATGGTGTTGGTCCCCTATGCAGGACCATAGGTTTTTGTAGGGCATCGCAGCGATTTACTTAGGGTCCCAGGGTTTCTCATGCTCTCTTGTTCCCCGGCCGGCCCCTGCTGAGTGTTCTGGTTTGTGAAGGTTCGTGCTGCTGTGTTACAGGTTGTAACTTTAGGTAGTTTTTAAGTAGGCTAGGTTTAAAAGAGCTCTTGGTGTACTAGGCTGTTACGCTCTATAAATAAATAAATAAGTAACTCTGATTTCCCGTCAACTCTTGTATTATTAGGTATAAAGGCATATAATGGCGTTGTACTGTAGGACCAATGTTTTAAAACGATCCAGATTTAAACTTTAGTCTATGGGGTCAATGGCCATGCTTTCTGGTTTTCAGCATCTTACCGCTGCTAGAATACCACCCATGGTGAATGAACACCAGCTTTGATGGCTTCAACTAACCACACTTGTTAGGTTAGCAAATATGATAAGCTACCTTTTAATTTGGTATTTCTTCCTTTAGTCCGGTCAATCATGGGTTTGACCCAGAAAAATTGTAACAAAAGCAATTCCGTCGCAGTTAGTCTCAAAAATACGACACTCTAGCCACGGAAACATTGCTGAACTCAATGGGGTGGAGGGAGGGGGATGAAATGCTCACCCAAAAATATTTAATTGGCTGTAACTCCTTAACCGTCCACAAGTCGAAAGCATAATGTTAAGCAAAACCGGTCAGCACACAATTATGGGCAGCACACAATTATAGACAGGATACGTGATATGCATCTTCTACGTAAACGCAACAATTTAACCCCAAGATCGTATTTCAAGTAGCCTATATCACCCGTAATTCGTGCGAGCGCTACTTTTCGGTTTTAAATTGCTTTTTCGAACTCTCTAATAGCCCAAAATGGATATGCATAGAATAGCCTGAAAGGTGGGGATCTCTTCTTTCCATCAATCCGAACAAACGTAGTTTAGCTTAGATAGGGACCATCCTACAGCCGTTTAAAGATGAAGTGGTAATAGCGCAACGCAAAAGCTTATTGTGATTTTCGATTTCAAAGTGCTTATACGAGTTCTCTAATAGTCCGAATTGGATATGCTTAGGATTGTGTAAAAGGTGGAAATCTCTTACTTCCAACAATCCTAACTAAAATTGTTTAGCTTAGATGGGGACCATCCTACATCCTAAGCATGTCCAATTTGGACTATTAGAGAGGTTGCAAGAGCACTTTGAAATAGAAAATCACAATACGCTATTGCGACTGCGCCGTTACCACTTCATTTTTAAACAGCTGTAGGATGGTCCCTATATAAGCTAAACAATTTTAGTTAGGATTGTTGGATTGTTTATTCACCGACGAGGTGAGTTTTCATTTGAATGGATGCCTCAACAGGTGTAACGGTGTCCTGTGCGCAGATCAAAGTCCTCCTGCTGTAATGCCTCGACCTCCACCTTCACCAGGAATCAATGTGTGGGCGGGGATATATGTAGGAGGGATAATGATTCATTTTTTATTATGTGTACACTGACTTGTAAATATACTTGCAACTGCTGGAAGATGACATTCTTCCTGCAAACATTGTAAATGGATTTCCGGAAACCAGCACCTCTAGCAGGTTCCCATGAGCAGGTTCGGGATTTTCTGGATCACCATTTCAACAATTCGTGGTTGGATAGGCAGGGGTCGATAGACTGGCCTGCTAGATCTGCTGATCTGACGCCTATGGCTTTTAGTGTTTGGGACATTGTGCGTTCCTTGGTGTTTCACTAACCTCCCAGGCGACTTGAAACGCTGAAAGTGCAGATAGCTGCAGACTATCAGACGTTCGATTAGGACTTGTGTCGCCGTATATGCCGCAGTGTGAAGGCAGTGCTGCAATTAGGGATGCGCAAAGGGTGCAAGGCACCCGGTCCCAGGAGGCAGGGAGGCCCAAATAAAACAAAATTCACTACGTTTTGGTTGGGGTTGGTAGTCACTTTGCCCCTAAATTTGTTTACTTGTTGAGGAAGGGCCCGACATTTTGCCCTTGCACACCTCCTTGGAAAAGGCTAGCTGCAGTAATGTGTGGAGGACAGACTAGGCCTATGCATTGAGGCTAATGAGAAGCAATTTGAACACCTGATACCTCCTAGCCTAAAGGTAACAGTCACAAAGGCTTACGCTATAGCATGCTTTGTTAGGGACAAACTTGGTTGGGGGTGGAATGTGATCCCTGCACTGTTCACCTCATGGAGCCAGGTTCAAGTAGTACCTACTGTTTTAGCTACTACACTACTACAGTTATTACAGTTATTACAGTTGTACAGTTTTACATGTAATAATCCCACTGAAGAAAAATAGGATAGGAAGAAAGGATAGGGTGTAAACGTATGAAGTCAGCGTGAAAGATTACCGAAATTTAATAATTTTGTAATATCTGTGTCACAATAACCTGCATCTTGTTTTTTAGCAAAGTTACAAATTTCACGACCATTCACATTATGGCAGGACGGGGAGTGGGAGCGTTATTGTGAGCTATTCCTGATGATATCACCCTTCTGTACAAAACACAACGTTGCAATGATATTCCCTAGTCGACCATGAAGCTTCACACACCTTAAAAGCTGGAATGTGGACTGGAGTTGGTAGGGACGGAAGGTGGGAGGGGGGGGGGCCGTGACACTGGTCCCTGCGTGTCGTACTTAGTCCTCCACGTAATGGTTACCTAAGTCAAATATTGGTAAGGTTTAGAGGTCATTTTCAACTTTCAAAATTCTTCCCGTTTCATTCGATTTTTTTATCTGTTCTCTTCTGGTTCTGAGGGGTGCCAACTAGGGATTTTTTTTTTTACATAGGGACTGAAAAAAGTATAATTTGGGAACCACATCATTCGATTCAGAATCGCACAATCTATGCAAAAACATGGTTCTAGTTTACACTTTTTTTTTCACCGGATTTTGGGATCTTCAGTTTTTTTATGGACCACCCTGTACAGGTGGAATTCTTGGTGTTATTTCGGTGTTATTCAGAATAACACGAGACTGGTTCACTAGATCGTGAATGGCACATCCTAACAGTTCTACGTCAGCGGTTGCTTGAATCCTAGCTGATCGTGAGGTGCAGTACCCAAACCCAATGGCTCCAACTAAGATCTTTTCACAGGCAGATGTAGTTCAATAAATTTTGCGCAATTGTCGTTCGCACCTGTGGGCAATTCACCGTTTAGGCTTATGGCTACCTGAGAAAACCTAGTGCAACCACAGATTTTGTGTATGATAGCAGCAATGCCATCGGCATCATAATCTGAACCATCGACCAATTTCACAACTTTTACCCTCAAATATACTAAAATTTGAGACAAGTGGGTAGTCTTCGGAACTGAGCATTACAAAATCCACTTAAACGGGACGGAAAGCCAATGGGCTCGAAATTGGTTAACTAAATACGGATGCAAACCTATTTACGTTGCCTTTTAAGTCATATAAGTCCAAAAGGCAACGTAAATAGGTTTGCATCCGTATTTAGTTACAAAATCCACCCCCTTAGTTGGCTCCAATGGGTGGCACATTTTGTCTTTTGTATGGAAAGTCGAACGGGACTAACTGAGAATAAAGCGAGCAGATTATTAATTTCTGAAGCACCAATGCAGATTTCCACAATGCTAAAAATGTCACTAAACAATTGGATGCGGTTAAGGAATGCTAAACATCTTGCTTCTAAAAGGGCAGATTCTGGTTGTTGCAAACTGTTGTCTTCTGATCACACAGTATTTGCAAACTTGGAAAGATAACGGATCCGCGAGGTAATCACGGCATTTTTTTTTTTTACTGTAACCGAATTAACACATCGATTTCAAACCTTGACACTAACGCCGATGCACAAGCCTTCAAGGGAGGAAGCTAATGTCCCTACACGGTGTGGTCATACACGCACTAGAAGAAATAAACAGCCACAGCAACTATCTTCTTCTGTGCCGTAACGGCATCCATCATCGAAGTGCCTGGCTGCGCTACTTGTCTTCAGCTGTCCCAGCCATCTAAGCTACTAAGCCCTGGCAAGTGATCCGAGTCCCGGCGGACTCAAGCATAGCATCCTGCTATGCTTGGGGTACATAAGAAACATGCGGGAGGAAGGCGAGCTTGCCCTTCCTACTAAAAAAGAGAACTGCTGGCACATCCGCGGACCACGGGGACGACAACTGAGCATGCGTGCCTAACCTGTACCCAAGGGCACAGGTCATCACATGTCAACCTCCTACAGGTCCGCGCTTGCATGGCGCTAAGACCATCGACTCCTTTTAACCTGCAAACAACGGCCGTAACCTTTGTAATACTAATATCTCAGGACTAATTAAACCCCCAAACCTTTGGTTAGCTGCCGGACATTTTTAACAAGCTTTAAACAGCGCTTCAAGTAAAAGACAAGTCAAACATTGATAAATTAACAGACTCCGTAGACCAAACGTACATAAAAATTTTAACACCAGGCAATTTACATTGGCTGGGATTTAAAACTTAACACTGAACTACACAACTCTTAATGATGGACCCATAGGTAACATTGAAGTTTGCAGCGGGAAAAAAATAGATATATTGTGCTAAGGAAAACATTCATAACAGGTCAATACCTAGATAATGCACGTTTTTTTAAACTGGTTTTAACATTACAGTAACGAAGTGCGTGAAGAGATCGCTAGCGCAAAGTTCCCGAATTCAAAACTTAAAATTTTCAGGGGAAAGGAGGGGCAGCTCACTATGTAGGAGCTCTACAAACGCTAAGTTAAAAGACTGCAACCTGGAGGCGCGCTCACCAGTTCAAACTATTAAACCGTTTCGTGCCAGTTTGTTTCGCTTGCATCCAGGCCGACTCGGCCGCTTGTGTTTTAGCGGCTGAAGCAGGCCAGGTAAAGTTGCCTTGTTAGGAGGATTGTTTCCTCGCGTGTAATCCTTTGCCCAGCCTAAAGACCATTTAATTTCTTACATAGTGTTTCTCCCCTGCTTAACCCTTTTCTCGTGAAATAAGGAAAACACCACTCACCCTTCTCACAAGAAAGGGCAAACACGGTCGCCTGTTTTGAGGCTGAGAATTTTTTTAATGTGAAACCCGAAACGGCTGGCCCTCACTCCAGCCTCGTCTAACACACATCACATTTTATAGTACGAAATCAGTACTGTACGAATTATATGTTGGGATAAGGCTCAAAATGTCAGCAGTGGATCTGGAGGAGGGCGCTGGGAGCAGTTGCCCCTATCCCCCCACCCCCACCCACCCACCAAAAAAAGAATTAAAAAATTGCTTCCTTAGCAAATCAGCTACTACGGGATGGGGTACCATTTTTAAAATCGTATCTCCCAGACTAATTCATTATTGATAATTCAATTCCATTTAAAGGGATATACCTCCCAGTGCCATTTTTCTCGATCCTCCACATCAAGTACGGTCCCAAAGATTAGTCTTTCCTTTGCTAAAAAGTCTCTAGACTAGGAAAGACTAAGTCTTTGCTAAGTTAGTCTTTCCTTTGTTAGTCTTCCACATCAAGTACGGACCCAAAGGTACCGTTAGTCTTTCCTTTGCTAAAAATCCGTTTTAAAATGTGGCGTCTAGGAGATTTTCTGTTGAATATTGGGGAACTTTATTTACGTTCTTCCAGAACGTATATGATCCTTCGCGCGTCTACAATGACCTTGAAGTTTTATCTGTGTGTGCGCAGCACTAATTTTAATCGTTTGCGAATAATTACTATGAGATCAAAAATCTAAAAGACCAATGCAGTAAAATTAAAATTAATTATTCCAATACATCGCCGAAGCAAAATTATAAGACACTGTCTAGTCTAGAAAATTATAAATTGTGATTTTAAAATACAAGAATTATTCCGGTTTTTGACGACACAACTAATGCGTTCACGCTGTCTTGTCTATTAGGTGCAATCCCAACTGAGACAGTAACTACGTAAATCGCTGCGTGGAACGAAGTTACTGTCTCAGTTGACCTTGGCTATGGTAAATGCGCGGATGCGATCGGCGCATGGCTGTTATGAGGCAGGCGGAAGGTTATAAGGCAGGCTGGATGTTGCTTTAAAAGCGAAGTTATTATGCAGTATTACTGGCTCTGCTGGGAAGCCTTTCCACGTTTGTTTTCCCTGCTTTAAGTTTTTTTTTCTGTTTTTATATCAGAAATCACTATTGCAACTCGTGAGTCAAGCGCATTGTTTCTCATTAGTGTACTACAAGAAAGTCCGTCAAAGACTGCTGTTTAGAATTAACTCAACAAAAAACTGCATCGCCGTTGAGAAAAAAGCATTAGAGCTCGTATCCCGATTCTCACAGCTGTGAAGGTACACGAATAAAAACGGATTAGAGCTCACTCGAACGCAACGAACTATAATTTGAACTCCAATTCCAGGGAACAAGGACTGTTTTTACTCACTGGTTATGTCAGAAAGTGAACGCAGTTTCTGTTTGAAATGTTTAATGTTTATGTGAGCGTGCATGTGTATGTATGTGTGTACTTAATTTGTGTGTTACACAGACTCTTTTTATTTTTTATATTTGTCTATGTTTGTTGTTTATATTTTAAGTGTGTTTCCTGTGAGTGGCTAAATGTGTATTTTGTGTTCATATAATTTGTTTGCCATTTTTTTGTTTTATTGGTGATGTACATGTACGCGTGTGCATGGAGACTGGCATGTGACAATCCTTGTTCCCTGGAGTTGGAGTTCAAATTACAGTTCTTTGCGTTCGAGTCAACAACTAATCCGTTTTTTATTCGTGTACCTTCACAGCTATGAGTATCGAGATACGAGCTCTAATGCTTTTTTTCTAAACGGCGAAGCCATTTTTTGTTCAGTTAATTTGTTGCATTTTTCCGCATCCATTTTATCGTAATTGCTACGGTCTGGTCTATGATGTGTACGGTATGTCCACTGTCGTGTTGTCACTTGTGGCACGGGCACTAGAGCTAACTATAGATCCTAATTGATAACCATACCCGTATACCTCACACAGCCTAGGGGTGCCATGCTTGTATTGACTGCCATACCATACTATGCAACGTATGACTTGTGTCAGCTGATAGCAAGTTATAAGAAGCCTTGTTACGATTAATAAATGTCCACAATTCGCTAGCCTACGATGTGTTCGGAACTCAGTCTAGGTTAGCACTCACGAGAATGCACTAAGCCAAGCATACGTCACATGCACTGTCCACCCAATTTTGTTTGCGAAAAAAACGAAACATTAGAAATGCGGTTTTTTTTTGTTCAGGTTCCACCCAAGCTTTGGTCCATGTTTATTATTTGATGGCAACACACTAGCGTGTGTCTAGATTTAGCATGTTTCAGTTCGATGGCCAGTTGTTGGTTTTCAATTGTTTTAGTTTTAGGTTAGATTTAGCTAGTTAAGTAGAGGTTAGTTCTGACCACATGATTTATGGAGTCTTTTAAGCTCAATAAAGTCAAAATTTAAAGAAAGTATCATGACAAATAGTCTCGGAAACAATTCAACCTGCGTCCCGAAACCCGCATTGAAGAAAAAAATAAATCATTCAGTCATGTCGGCCGCCCAATTTTGACGGCCTCAAAATAATTAAAGACTTCGCACCTTATGGTGTAAAACTGAGAGATTTAAGCGAAAACCTAGACCATTTCATTTTGGTTCTCGATAATGAGTTAAAACGGTTTAACGGGTGAGAGAGAGAGAAATGAACTTTATTTGGAGCCCTGGCCCAAGGCCACACGCCCACTCTAAGTTAAATATAATCCACCCAAAACCAAAACTGGTAGAAAAACCCGCCAAGTTTCCAAAAACGATCGGCGTTTGAAGGTAGTGATATCATTCAACCAAGGAAAGGCCGCCAAGGTCAATACTATTAGCCAAGTTAATCGCACCGACTCTTAAATGAAAACTTGTAGATTGCTACTCGCTGTAGCAATCTTCACTTTTCATTTAACGTCTAAAGTATTATTGGGTGCGATTAACTTGGCTAATAGGGCTGACCTTGGCGGCCTTTCCTTGGTTGAATGATATCACTACCTTCAA
>JAHWFP010082090.1:0-11101 GCA_023313725.1 Lithobius niger
TGCAGAAAGTAAATCGCTCTTTCTGCGTGGAAAGCCTTTTTTTTTTTTGCTAAACAAGAAAATCCATTACTCTAACATTTGTTCTTCTTGTCAACACTGTATCTGGCCTCATAACCTATATTCTAGAAATTGTCCGCTTAGTTTTTCTAAGAGCATTGTCTTAGGAACTCCAAATGTCTTAGCACTTTTGCATGTACTCATCTTTTGCTGACGGCATGCTTGGATAGCATTTTGCATAGCTTCCACAGAATAATGAAGTCTGGCTTGTTTTCTTTTCGTTTTTTCTGTAAATAAAGAGCAATACGAAACTAAAATGCTTACTTAGATGAGCTGTGATATTTTGTGAAGTTTAAATTTACTTCCAATAGAGTGGAAATTCTCCATATTACGTCTACTTCCACACTCCAGATAGTTCCTTATCTAGCAAATTTTCGACTGCATCCTGCAGTCTTCTTCAGGCTCTTTGAAGGTAAGTTTATCTTCTGTTTACATTCTTCGTTGTGAACACGATCGCCATCAGAGTTTGAGATCGCCGCTTCGCGTAGCCTCCCGAATTTAGAAGGCCATTCGTCACTGCCAAGCCTCACGTCTTCAGTAGGCCGTTCCCAACCTCTCAGTTTCCATTTTGCATTCAGTTGTTTTCTCAGGTCGACTCCAATTAGGTTAGACACTTGAGGGGAGGAAGGGCCCTGTATATTCATCAGTGCTACGTTTCCAATTTCATGGAATCTATTGCAATTAAGCTCCAAATTTCTCAGATGTCTGTCCCATCTAGAATTCGAACGAATCGGTGTCTCAGTTCTGTCCCACATCATTTCAAGCTGGTGTTCCATGCAATGGACTGCTATGCCGTTATCCTTCTTCTTGCTCCTCACATTCCCCATATGTTGGCCAAGCCGTGTGCGAACACCTTTTCTCGTCTCGCCAATGTATACGGCATCGCAGTCCTATGGCACTCTATAAACTCCTTCTCTAGTGTTTACCACTTTGCCACTGTTCCTAGAGCCTAGAGAAATCTTGAGATTTCTGGGTCTGCCCTTGCATTCGTTTGGAATTCGCCACTTTATTTTTCTTTCGAATCTTCTTTCCCAGTCCCTCTTCGTTCTTGAGAAACGAAGCAAAGCCATTATCCTTTCTGTATCTTCTGTATCGGGCTACTTACTCCTTCTAGGAAAGTCAGCGACACTGTGGGCTTTTCTTCCTTCTGCGGCTTCTCGCTACCGAGTCTATTTTGTCCCCTCGCACTGGCCACTGACTTCTTGATGAGTCCATTCAACATACCCCCAGATATCCCAATTCCAGAAATCTCCCTTTTGCATCTTGTAGGTGCGGCCACGCTTTCTCAATTGTACTCGAGTTGGTTACCAGCCTGACAAACTCATTCCTTGCTATGGCTTTTAATTGTTCTTTCGGGTGGCCCGATTGGTATGGGACCCCCCCTTCTTGTTGCCATCGGCTTTCTATACGGCTTTCTATTGAAATCACTTATTGAATGCCAGGCGCAAACATCCAAGTCGTATAGGGCCCACAGAAGATTCACTGACACGAAAACTGAAGAGCGGTAACGACGTCCAAAACTTTAACACAGATCTGAAGCTTTCTGAGACAAGAGATCATTGTAACACACCATACAGTCCTGCACCGCAGCACACGCTAAGTTCAATGTAGTTCTCTGTCCAGCTCTGCCAGTCCTCATCGTCGAGGTCCATTAGCGGAGCTGTTTCCGTGGTCATCAGCCATATGTAGTCGTTGAGATGACGTGGTGGCTTTACAGTCCTCGTTTCCCTCCCCGCTTGCCGGTCATTGCCATTGTCAGGATGGGGCATGATTGGCGGGTCTTCCTGGGAGCTTTCATAGGAAGGGTCGTTGTTGTCAGGATGCCATTCAGGGTCAGAGTTGTCGTCGTCGTCAGATGAACTGGATACGCAATGTTTTCCTTAAGCTCAGAATTCTTAGCACCACAGAAAATAGCTATTACATTATAATCCACACAATGAGTAACAAGACATAAACTCCAATACAATACACAACCTTCGTAGGCTAACGAAATGGAGTAATTAACCAGTACGGTATCTGAGCAATTAACACAAAGTCAGCAGGAGTCTGTCCAAGGTCAAGGACAGAACTAAAAAAAATGCGTTAAACATCATACTTCGACACGTACTAACAGATCCGTAGTTAATGCGGTGAGCAATGTGATCGCAAATCAGTAGATATGAAAACGCTTAATACCGAGTAATTGCTTAAGGACGGCAAACTCGACCAAGGCATGCACGTAAAAATTAGAAATAATCATGACCAAAAGCAACAGGTCAAATTAAGAACCGACATGCCAAGTCGAACAATGCGACAACAGAACCTGAATAATACACACATGGGAATAGGCTAAGTAACCCCTATCTAACTACTACTAGTAAACAATCAGTCGGTAAACATCTGTAACGCTCAATACTGACGCCAACCAACAAATGGATGACGCATAGGCTAACACTCGTCGGGAGCATTATCCAACCCGCACTCAACAGGCTAATTCGATCCACAGTAGCTAGCGCCAGCCAGGTTGTCGATAGGCAAACCAAACTCCCAACTTACATGAGCAAACCATTCCTAATGATTACCACACATACATTATGTTAAGCACTTAACGTACAAAAATACCATGGATATAAAAAAGTTATTCGAGTATCAGGGGATAACTTGAATATTGCAGTAACTATGCGATGTGATTTTTTTTTTTTTTTACGTTATTCAGTTTCCGATTTAAAACGTCAGCATTAAACACATGCACCAAACCAAATACCCGGCAAGAATCGCAAGAGTATTAAAGGTTGCTAAATGCATGGAAAGAAAAATCAACGTTACACGCAAGGCAATCTAATCTTAACAGGAATACACAAGCACATGACAAATTTCGAATACACAATTAAAATTAGCAATAGACTGACAGGGGGTGACAGAAATATCCTGCATAGATATGAGTCCCCAAGATCGCACCAATTACAGAGTTTACAGTGGCCCACATTGGGTCTCACCACGCCAACCGTGCACTGGGAAGCCTAGACTATCTACATCATCAAAAGTCCCGCCGTGTAAGAGTTTGTCAAAAAGAATGTCTACAATGAGCTTGTTGGCTGTAAAGCGGCAAAATTGAACCAGAGGCGAATACACAATCCAATCCGCGTCAACCGGAAGTACTTTAAAAATGGCGACGACACACACTTGCTTCTCTGCGTCCTTGTAGATCTTTAATAACGGCATCAACGGTGACAGCCCGCTTCTTTCAGGAGAGCATAAAAACGCTTCGAATCAATTTGGGAGGTGAAGTGTACTAACCAAGCTACCAGCGCGACTTCTTGTAGTTAAGTAAAATCATGCTTGGTCGCGGCCGATTCAGCAACATCTGACTCCGATGGAATTGACATATCTGTCTGTGTAGACATCTCAGCTGAGCGAGCCCTGGGCTGTCGCAAGGGAGGTGAAAAGTCTTGGTTCTCGGCTCCAGCCCCTGATAGTGGAGCAGCAGGCACCGGGCGCTTCCATCGGCGCGTGAGCTCCAGCAGTTTGTTTTGATGATCCAAATACTTGTCCACTAATACTCGGTATATTGAACGAGTGTGTAGGGAGTAAATGAACGATTGGCAGGTGTCCGAAACGAATAAAAGCAAACCTTCTTCACAATGAATTCTCTATGATGGCATGGTGTAGCGATTAAATTCAAGTTTGAGCCAACGCGAAGGGTAGCGTTTGCGTTCGGCTTGGAAAGTTACAAGGTCATGAGCCCTACTGTAGGAAACAATTAGGCCAAATTGACGGGCGACGTGCTGCATGTGCCTTCGTTCCCCCTAGTCCGTATTTGCTAGGACACAATGCATCTCTTGATCTGCCCAGGTGAAGGTAGCAGTCGTATGGTTCATACATGGGTCGGACGCTAGCGCTGCCATACGTGGACTGTGTGCGTTGACTAAGCATGGCTACAGTAAAGGTAGTGATCTCAGTGCGCAGTATGGAACTTTCCATGCACATCCTCAAGAAAGACTGTCTAAGGACATTTTCATGAACATTCTCGTTGAAAAAGACTCTTTTTGAATTCAGAGGATTCTTGATTTGTATTCAGAACATTCTGATTTGAGCTGTTTAACTTTTATTTTCCTCTCTAATCAACTGCAATTCATCTCTAACTGCTTTAAAACATTCGGCATTGTCGCTAAGCTCACTTGACGAAGATTTTAGAGGTTGGTTTGTTTGAGATAAAAGCTCGGTAAATGCTTGCATTGACGACGAGTTGGTCGCGTCGTCATCAAATTTCCTTAGCTGTGGCGGACTGGTGGCGCCATCTAGCGACTGATTTGGGAAGTAAAACGCGTGGCGTCTTTATATAAAATTCGCCCCACCTTACAAAGCATTAACTGAATTTGGCGTTTGAAATGGCATTGCCCCGTTATTAGATGCATCCACCAGAACACTGTTTAATGTCTCTGCCCCATCAATTTCATTAATGTTATTCATTTGTGCGTTTGGTTATGAAAACGATACGGCTGCGCGTATGCGGGTGGGAAACGGGAGAAAATGGCAGAAGAAAAAACCGACGTGATCGTGTTTGTTCAAGAGTGGGGTTGCCCCTATCAAAAGATGAGCGCGGCTGCGTACCAACCAGGCAGAGAAGAGATGCAGCTCATGCGTCTCTTTGAAGAAGCGGGAAAATTCGACTTACGTTGCTATGCCCTCGGGAAAGTTGTTGCAATAACGGAGAAAGCAAACAGTTAATAAATTTGTTGGCGGCAATTACATTAACACAGTTCATTAAAATTGTTCTTTGTTCTTTGCATGAACGTTGCCAAGCCAAAAATAACGTGGTTAATTCAAAAATATTTTACAAATTATTCATCTAACTCTTGGAATGGGAGTGCATATCAACGGCGCTTTGATCGTGAAAAATTTGGAAATTTCCCTTAACAGTTCGTACGTCTAATGCACTGATTTATATTTTGTTTTGGGATCAAGTTAGGCGTGTTTTCACTTGAAGTGGTCCCTCCAAAATGAAAAATTGGAAAGGTCTCACTGTTTTGGTCTTGCGCTGTAGACGACGCCAGCTCGTAGTGATGTGTTGGCTTCCTGTGTTAACAATGCCGTGGAAATTTCAAAAGTCCTTCGATGTTAGCGTGGGTCCGTAACATCTTTTTAGTTCGGCGCGCCAATCTGCCAGAGGGGTCAAAACAAGTGCCCGGATAGTGAGCCCCTCTGAGCATAAATTGAGTAGACAAACTCAATCTAAGTTTCGATTGCATTTAATGCAAACTTTTGCGGGAGGAGAGCCATAACGACTCAACGAGGCTCTCTCGTGATGCCGAGTCTTCTCACTTCTGCGTTGCTCGTTGGGAGCGCTGCAGGCTGGCAAGAGGTGTGATACGCTGTGAGGCAGAAAAAAAGAGGTGTGACCTTGACAGGTTCCTCCCCCCCCCCCTCAAATGAGGTGCCCAAATCTTCGGCCCAGAGAGAACCCCGAAAAGGGGATATACAAGTGTAGATCGAGCTACGGAATACAAATCGGAATGTTCTGAATACAAATCAAGAATCCTCTGAATTCAAAAAGAGTGTTCTTCAATGAGAATGTTCTTGAAAATGTCCTTAGACAGTCTTTCTTAAGGATGCGCACGGAAAGTTCCACACTGCGCACTGAGAATACTAACTTTACTGTAGTATGCTTAGTCGGCGCACACTGCCCACGCGGAGTGCACAAACGTCTCAACCAGTCTCTTCTTGCATACCCATTCCTAAGTGTTGCACCGAAGGCTGCCAGTGGAGAGAATTCACAGAGAGGAGCCCAGTTCAAGCTTACGCCTGAAAATCACTTATTGAATGCCAGGCGCAAACGTCCAAGTCGTAAAGGGGCCGCAGAAGATCCACTGACAAGAAGGTAACAACGTCCAAAACTTTAACACAGATCTGAAGATGCCCGAGACAAGAGATCATTGTAGAACACACAGTACTGCGCCGCAGCACACGCAAAGTTCAATCTAGTTCTCTGTCCAGCTCTGCCAGTCCTCATCGTCGAGGTCGAGCTGTTTCTGTGGTCATCAGCCATACGTAGTCGTTGAGATGACGCGGTGGCTTTACAGTCCTCATTTCCCTCCCCGCTCGCCGGTCATTGCCATTGTCAGGATGGGGCATGATTGGCGGGTCTTCCTGGGAGCTTTCGTAGGAAAGGTCGTTGTTGACAGGGTGCCATTCAGGGTCAGAGTTATCGTCGTCGTAAGATGAACTGGATGACGCGTCTTGCTCTCCCTCTTCCTCATCGGAACTGCTGTCAGAGGAGTCACCGGCGGGTTTGTTTATCCTGGGTGGGTGGGGCTCCACGAAGCGTGTTTTTGGTTGAGCTGCTGGCCCATAGCGGTCCATGGTGTCTGGGTCCCAGTAGGGTTCCATGTCCTGGACATTCTCGACCTTTTCTGCCGTTGCGTCTTCGGTCGATGCAACCTTGTATGTGACGGGACTCCTTTTCACCATGACACTAAATGGAGCAGTGTAGAGAGGAGCGAGTTTCTTCGTAATGCCCTTCTCAGCGTTGGCAGGGCATGGTTGGTAACCTTCACTAGTTCTCCTGGCTTGTACTGTTTTTCTCCGGTTTTTGTCATAGCTGAGCTTGGTCGTCCTGGCCGCTTCGCCGAGATGCGCAGCAGCGAGGTCGGTGGCCCTTGCCAGCACGTCTCTTTGCTTCTCCATCTGGTCCTCTCTGGAAAGCCTTGATTCTGTGTCCAGCAGACTGAGAACTGCTAGATTGTGTCTGTCCCGTGCATGAGTAAGTGCGGAGTTTCTATTGTGCTGATATGTGGAGCGGTGCGCATGGCCCATTGAAGTGAGGGAAGAAGTGGCCCCCAGCCGCTGTGGTTGTCATGGATGAAGGCTCTTAGACAGCCCTTCAGTGTCCTGTTATCCCTCTCAGTCGAGTTGGATTGAGGGTGATAAGTTGTTGTGCTATGTGCTTCACCCGAGACAAGGTGAGGAGTCCTCAAAGATTTTCGCCGAGAATGTCGCGTCCGCTGTGCTCTTGGATGATCTCCCTCAGCAGTTTTTTTGCTGCCGTCATCGCCGTTGTGTTCTTAGTAGGGATTAGCCAGCAATACTTAGTAAAGTAGTCTACCATGGTGAGAATGTAGACGTGGCAGTGAGTCGTCTCCGGGAATGGTCCTACGAAGTCTACCCCTAGCATGTGGAAGGGATGGTCAGGGACCACGGGTTGCATGTCTCCGGATTTCTTCTTCTGAGAGTATTTAGCCAGGTGACAGTTGTGGCAACTTCGAACGTATCTCTTTCAGTCCGTAATCATCCCTGGCCAGTGAGCGATGGCACGGAGACACTCCATGGTCTTAGTCACCCCTAGATTACCCGCCTGCTGGTGGTCATGGCAGTTGTGGAGGTAGGTCCGCCGCGGTGCCGTGCGAACATAAATCATCAATGAGTGTCTGGGATCTCCTCTGCCTGGAACGAGTGGGTCCTTGTAGTACACTATGCCTTCGTCATCACACGTGTAGTCATTCAAAACTTTGTAACCTGGTTGAAGGTGGTCTTTTGTCCTACTTTTGCTGGTCGGTGCAGAGTCTCCGATACTTTCCTGATTGCTGGGTCTGCCTCTTGGGCTTAGCAGAGTTGGTGCTTTTCCGTGATGTCGACAAGTTGCTGCTCTCTCAAGTATAGCATGGGGTGGCCTACTGGAGATACTTTGTCCATGACTTCCTCCTCATATCGTAGCTCAGTGGAGGTCACTGTGGATTGTGCCTGGTTCCTGGACAGAGCATCCGCTACTACATTCTGTTTCCCTGGTCTGTGAATGAAGTCAAAGTCAAACTTCTGTAGGCGGATGGCCCAGCGAGGTGTCCTGGCAGACGATCTCTGTTTCAAGAGGATCCACTTTAGTGCCTCATTGTCGGTGATGAGTAGAAACTTGGTGTTCCCACGTAAGTCTCCCAGTTTTTTTTTGATAGCTTCCACTGCCGCTAGAGCTTCCAATTCGAAAGAGTGGTACCGCTACTCTCTGTCCTTTAGACCTACGCTGAAAAACTCTATGGTCTTGACTTCTCCGTCGATTCACTGGGTAATAGGGGAGATTGAAAAAAGTAAATTTTTTATGATGGTTTTGGGGTAGAGCGGAAGAGTTGCCTGTATACATAAGTAACTTCCGTGCAACATTTCACCACCCTAGGATAATGTCTTCTGCTCTGGCAAGGGACTTGAAATTTCAAAAAGTTAGTTAAGTCGCCAAAAGAAAATCTTTTTTTGAAAGTTTTTCTAAATGTCACAGCACTTTGCGGTAGTGTGCAAAAGTTGCACCTATGTATGGTTACTTACTGTGCAAAATTTGACGCCCCACGGACAATATGTTCTGTTCTGGCAAGGAGCCTGAAATTACCCCAAAATCGACAAATACGCTGTTTTTTCATTATTTAACTAACATTTATTAAACATAAACCATAAAAAATTGCATACTATTAGATATACGAATTAAGAAATAAGTATTCAAAATTAAAAGTACGAGAATGTGTGTATTGTTCGGTCTTTAGGTTTTGTACTGTCTCTTGGTTTTGTACTGTCTCTTGCACCTAAATTCAGGCATGGCCTTTCTCGATTTCAGAGTGGAGCGAATTAATCCGTCGCGTTTGTTATGAGGGGGGGGGGGATTGAGGCTTAATGGCGCGTCGACAGCTTGGTCATTAGCACCAACCCCAGCCAGTCACAGTGGAGTGGTCCGGGTTGCCACTGCACCACACATTACAGAGATATTATTCAAACCCCCAATCTAAATCTCGTCATACATATCTGTACCTCCTGCAAAAATTGAAAAACACCGGACAGGAGGACAGACTTATCGCCCAATTGACGCGCAATGTCACGTGGAAGACGGAAACGACGACGAACACCATCAAGATGGCGACAATCAACAAGGAAGTGCCGGACCGTAAGTGGCCGTCGACACCAATAACATTCAGGAGGGTCAACCCCCGGCAAAAGGAAACAGTAAGTCGGGTGTGACCAATGCGCAAACGGGCCAACACAACCTCCTCACGGCGACTGCGGCGAAGCGGCCAATTGCCATTCCTCGACGGTGCCTTTAATAGCTCGCAACTTATTACCGTCCTGTCTGTCCCACAAGGTTTGCCAAAAAGCGTGTAACCTCAGACGTAGAGCTGGAAAGGCGTCTGAGGGAATAAGGCTGAGATCCCTTTCGAGGGGGCCAGAAAGGGCCCCTTTCGCTGCAGAATCAGCTTGCTCATTTCCACCAATCCCAACATGGCCCGGGATCCAGCAGAAAAGCACGGTTTTCCGCTGGCCAGGCAAGCGGGATAGCAAAGCTTGGACACATTGTGTCAAGGGGTTCCGAGGATTGTAATTCGCCAAGGACTACAAGGCACTCATGGAATCGCTAAAGACAATGAAATGGGTTCCCTGAAGGTCAAGGATCCATTCCACCGCCAAACCAAGAGCCAAAAGCTCTGCAGAAAACACAGAATAGCCTGATGGAAGGCGATGGGCAACCGTTACACCCTTACACACACAAGCACACGCCACGCCAACGTCCGACTTCGACCCATCAGTAAACAGCCGCTGATAACCGGCGTACTGGTAACACAGCCGCCGGAACTCCTGCAAGTACCTTGCTTGTGGTTATGACCACACACTTTCTTTGAGGCCTACGTAACCAATTTTACTGTTCTTTCCACAGCTTGTGTGTTGCATGGGAACTTTGTAAAAGCCCAGTCAATTGGTGGTTCTTCCAGCATACTTTTCAAATCTTTTGTAGTCACATCATTCAGTATTGGTGGTGGAGTTCCTTCGCAGGACGACCAGTCAATTAGTTCGATGTAGTCGTTTGCTTCGAAGTGTATTTTTGGAATATCAAACTTTCTAATCCCAACGTGTCCAACCGTCTCACCTGATTCTCGTGCTTTTATGACTCTTCGATTGCCAAGGGCTCTGATATGTGTTCTCTTATCAGTTAGCATCGCGAGCAGAATGTTTTCTGTAGATGCGAAGTAAGCATTCCGAGAAATCACTGGGTCGATGACGTTGCGGTGAACTTGATCCAAGTATCTGGATGACTGAATTAAATGGTAAAGATGCCGAGCTCCATCCTTAATTGAATGATGCTTTTTGTTGCGGAACCAATATGGCACATACGCCCTGATAACGAACTCTACCATGGTACGTAAGTTGTCTGATGGTTCCATGGTGGAAACATACAGTCGTAATATTCTGTTGGCTGTTGTCAACCAGCGGGACATGTTTAGGGGACCTGGATCGCGCTTAGCAAGATCTGGAGGACACATGCCTGAGCTAACAGAGAGCAATATCCCTTAGATATTTTTGGTCCTTACTCAAAGTGGATAGATCATCTGATGGCAAGATGTATTTAACTGGCTCAAATGTTAAAACTGGAAGCAGCTCACACGCCTTCAAAGATTTTCCAATGCAACCAGTGTAGGAAGTGGGTCCGGAGGTGGGACCATCTAGGGACTCGAACAAGTGGCGGAGAGGCAGTTCGTTGAAATGTAGTTCACAAACAGCCCATTGCACAGCTCTCCCGGTCTTCAGTTCAAGACGACGCAGTACCCCATTGTGAACTCCAGTATTTACTACCGTTCCATCAAACCCTAGAACAAGAATATTGTTTAAACCTCGGGCACATCTGCTGTGATATAGTCGTAAATACTTTCATCAATGGCCAGACTTGATCCCGAAGCTGGTGTAACATGACCAACGTAGCTACATTCTGGCTCTTTCACCAAGGAATAGTGCTCCTCTACAATTGTTCTTTGGTAGTATTTATCATCTTCCTTTTCTGTTGACAATGTTTTGTCACATCGGCCGTCGAAGTAAAGACCTGTTAAATGATCATTGTCAATGACCGAACTCTCATTTTTAAGCTCTTGCATGGTTCGATACCTTTCTCTAGCAATTGTGTTCTTATCAATCACTAAAGATGTATCCGATTCAGAGACTAGGGCTACGTCGTGCAGAACGCTAGAAGCTATGGCAGCCGTGGCTTGAAGCGATACCCCAAATCTGTGGTGTATTGGATAGCACCTTTATTGAGTTATCTCAAGTGGCC
>JAHWFP010082098.1:0-19711 GCA_023313725.1 Lithobius niger
AGAACAACTCACCTTTAAATGGCATCCGCTTAGATAATGGGTCTCCTAGATACAGAGGGCCACAGACGTGTCAAGTTCTAACCTTCTCAAGTGTCTTGTCATTTTTGCCTGACGAAGATAGGAGGACTGAAAATATTTATTTTTTGGATAATGGCTATCGAAAAGTGTCATTTGTTTACTTTTTTTTTCTTATCACTCAAAGTAGAATGGTCAAATTCTTTACCGTATTTTATTTTCGTGTTCCAGTTTTGTTCTCAGCTCGTGACATCTGGCAAATGGTGTGCGGCATTGAGTCATTCCGCCGACACATTGGCAAATCGAGGTTTTGAATTACAAGCGCGTGGTGTGTTACAAGTGCATCTGTGCGGATAATGTTCTTTACCCTATTGCCTGGAACAGACGGACGGAGATTTAAAGTGATGCGACTCGTTATAGCATTCAAACCAACAACGTCAATATCGCACCACTCACAAGCGGCTGATTTGGGTTTTAAGGTTCAGTTATACAACACAATCATGCTAGCCTGGAAATTACTCTGGGTAAAATTTCAAGATGGTGTTCAGTTTTGTCTCTGCCTAGTTGGAGTGAAACAGTTAGCTATGCGAGTTCAGAAACCAATGGGAGAATTGCTTCTTAAACAAAAATTCTTTTACCTGTTTGTCACATATTAATACGCGTACACAGATTAATAAGACAATGTCATTAGTATTTTATCAACACGAATTGGTTGGTTAAGTATTGGGAAAAGCACTGTTTCCATTGCTGTTGCAATATTTTTCGGTTATTGGCTACCCTGAAATACTAGCGTCACTATCGCGCACATTTTTCCATCAGTGGACATCTCGAAATGCTATGAGTCACTGTTGCAAACTATTGCATCTCTGGCAATTTCGAAATCCCAGTGTCACTGTTGCACACAGTGTCCATCATCGGGTACCTAGAAATGGTAATGTCACTGTTTCATACATTTTGCCACCATTGGCTATCTCAAAATGCTAGCGTCATTGTTGAACATATTTTCTATTATTGGTCACTTCGAAATACTTGCCACTGTTGCACACATTTTCCATCACCGGCCACCTCTAACTGCTAGTGTTGTTGCACACATTTCTCCATCATTGGCAATCTCGAAATGCTGGCATCACTGTTGCGCATATTTTCCAGTATTGCTCACCTTGAAATACTTGTCACTGTTGCAAACATTTTTCACCAATGGCCACCTTGAAATGCTAGTGTTACTGTTGCACACTTTTTTTCCATCATTGACCATCTTAAATTATTAGCTAGCATCACTGTTGTGCGTGTTTTTCCATCATTGGCTATCTCGAAAGGCTAGTGTCAATGTTGCACATACAGGGTGGTCCACAAAAAACTGACGACCCAGCATTTTCTAAGACCAACTTTTCTTGTTAGCACTCCTCAGAACCAGGAAAGGACAGAAATCAAATCTAATTAATTGCTGTCCTCTCCTGGTACAGAGGGGTGCTAAGTAGAAAAGTTGGACTTAGAAAATGTTGGGTCGTCAGTTTCTTGTGGACCACCCTGTATTTTACTATTGATGGCAACCTCGAAACATCAATGTCACTGTTAGGCACATTTTCCCATCATTGGCCACATCACAATGTTAGCCTCATATACTAGTCCATACTAAATCATTATGATCTTCGAAATTTTGTAGTTTTGCTGTTGCATGTATCTCAATAATCAATTAGTGGGCACCTTGACGCACAATTGTAGCTTCACTACGTGAATCACCCTTGATGTAGTTACTCACGTATACCAAAACCAATAGGCTGCTGTTGGGTACCGTGAAATGCAGTCTCGTATACTTATGCGTAATGCATCACATGACCAGGGCATACTGGGAGGGCCATTTAGGCCCAAAAAATGGTTAACGTAGGCCAGACTCAGACTGGCCCCATCTGTCCGTCTGCCAATGGCAGATGGGCCTCCTACTAAGTACAGAAAGTGGGCCCTATCCTGGTTACGGATCAATTGCCTGTATCAGGGACTGAACTGGAAATAGGATCAACATTTTCTTTACACAAAATTTTTGTTACAATTTAAGTTAGTTTACATCACTGTAGTAAGAAGACTAGCCAGTCCTGGCCCATAGAATTGAAACCTTAGCAATATAGCATGTGTCCACGTAGGTAGGACGAAAACTAAACAGAGAAGCCAATATGTGAGCTCATTGATTTGTGTTCATTGTATTGTACTTTAATTATATTGGACTACAAGTAAAATGGTAATCCGGAAGATGTTACCCGACAAACAAATGATGTTAATTTTTCTTGGGGGAGGGTTGGGGGCTGGTCGGGTGGGAGGAGCCTTTTGAAGGAAATGTCAGTCATAAAAAGTGACCGAGTCCGACAATGACGTAGGCCTCTCTCTTGTGGCAAATGAGTCGTCATGAAAATATCTCGATAAGCCCCCGACAGGCCCTCGGAGCATAGTACCTTTGTGAGGTTTCCAGTATAGCCAGTATGCCCCTGCACAGGACAACTGTACAACAGTACTGTATAATGATTTGTTGATCTTTTAACACTTTCAGTCACGAATTGGGGACCACTCACAGACCGTGCTGGTACACAGTGACTTACTGTTTTGCCTGCCTCGTAGCTGTCCATTTTGAAGACATTATGACTGGAAGGGTTTAAAGTTTCTAGCCGTGTCACTGATTTTGCTTACATCTTCCCACAAGTATTAGTTAACCAACTCAATCAGCTAACTTTAAGAATAAGCTTTCAACATTTATTTCCAGAACAGATGCCTGTAACAGTGGTGATACGTATATCATGTGTCCCATATGTCGTGACTGCGACTACTGGAAACTTTCTGAATCCTGTTATTATCGAAGATTAGGTTCTGCCCTCGACTCAGAAGCCATGGTGGTCTTTTCGATTTTTGTGTCTTTGTGGGGTAAGTCAATAATGTGTACTGCTTGCACTAACATGGCTCTTTATTTTGGGACCTTCACCTGTAACAGTACGCAGATGTTTTAAGAGTAACTTGATGTCACTGCAAAAAGTTTCCAAAAATCATCCAATAATTTGCCGTTATGTCAAGCAAGTACGGCAATCAATTTTAAATACTTTATAACTCTTAGATTTCTACTAAAGGAATTTCGTGGGAGGCTCTGACATTATCAACTACACTGTAAAGTACACAGATAAATCAGACAGATACTGTGTTCACTTGCTAACTTCATACCTTTTATTTAAAATAGTTGAAAAACTCTTCCGTTGTCATTAAAAACACACAGATGCAGCATTCAGCCATGTTTTTTTCGTTGACTTGGCTCAATGCCGCATTTGCATGTTTCTACTGAAGAGGGAAGAGTGCTTTCTGAAAATTTAAATAAATGTATAACGTTGGTAAGTGAACCCAGCATTTGCCTGGTGTAGCTGCTGTATATCAACTGACCTTGCCCGTCTGACCTTGCTCTACGGACATTTTAACGCTGTAAAATGTGTAATATATTAAGAGAGGGAAACTTAAACTTCCAGGCGGTATGTTTTCTTTTTTGTGTGTCAACTCCGATTGTATAGTAAGGCTTGGTATCGATGGAGAGGGACTGGAACTATATTTGATTTTGCTCCATTTTTGTTTTTATCTTTTTAGCTGCAGCTAGTAAATACCCTAACAAAGATGAAGATAAGAGCTCAGAAACAGCTGAATGTAATGAGAGTCAAATTCAATTGGCATGGCAAAATATTCATTGCACTTCCTTTTACCTTATACAGAATTTCAGCACAAACTTTGCCTAGGCTGTACTAGTGAAACTGAAGCTAAATTGCTATCTGTTTTCTTAATTGTACTTTGTCAAGTATGTTTGTTTATGTTTAAGTACAATATTTGTTGTGCCTCAGTTGGGATGACCTTGTACACTCATCGCTTGTCCTAGTGGGTTTACACAGATTTCTCATCAAAATGATTCCTGTTCCTGTGAGATAATCTCAGCTGCTGATAATAGACTTTAATTCACTTAAAATGAGGAAGCTGTTTCTGAGTCAAGCCTTTTTATCGTCCGGTTTTATTTTTGCTTTATGCGTTATACCAAGAATTTATAGGGTTGGAGAGGAGAGTTTGTAACTGTAAAAAGTCCCTATTGAGAAGTGTTAAATTCAGTCCTATTAGTTCCATCCGAGTTTTCAGAGGGCGCCTCACGTTCCATCTGGTAATTTTTGCTTATTTTTCAGCCTAAGTAAACTAAATTACAACTAAAGCAAACCGAATAATAATTAAATACAAGCTAGTTTTGTTTAGTTTAGTTTAGTTTAGTTTAATTTTAGGCTGAAAACTGAGTAGAAATTCCTACATAAAACTCATGGCGCCTTCTATAAACTTAGACGGAACTAATAGGAATGAATCTAAGACGTTTCAGTAGAGGGTCTCCGTCACAAATTCTCCTCCCCAACCCTTTAAATTCTTGGTTATACCTAAAGTGGATGTAACATCGCTCATGAGTGGAGCCGTGGCCAGTCGCTAGTTTTTTTTATTAATTAATAACTTTGCCTTCATTGCTTTGGGAGTCATTCGACGATTTTTCATGTCTTACAAGGATTATCAAATGTTAATTTGTTTCTCGTTTTTTGCTGTTTACCCAATTGTAATGATATGTTGTTATTTTTCTGAAAACATTTTAGCTGTGAGCTTTTTGGAATTCTGGAATCGTAAAAGTGTTACCTTGGCGTACCAGTGGGGTCGTCACGACCTCAGCAAGGATGAGGTAACGTAGCTTTAACACAGCTTTTGTGGTGGCATTGCTTACATGACATACAATTTCCACGGTATCGTAATTCGTGAGGCAACACACAAGTATACATGATGAAAGTAAGTTCATTTTGTTAGCCTGCCCCAGCTTAGCCTGCCCCCAGATTTTAGTAAAATTAGGGGAAGATACCGTACCCCATGATGGGAATGCAGTCACATGGATTACTGAGCCTTTTGAGGCGATTGCCTGCTATTGTGCTTCAACGCCGCATTCCCAATGCCCCGATCAAGCAGTGTTTGAGAATTTTGTGTTGTGCTTCGAACGCAGTGCAAGTGCCCAACACACAATACCGTCACGGAGCGTTTTGTACCCAGAGTTATCAAAACAGTTAAATGTATTTTCACAAGTAGTACAGTTCCGGTCCAAAAAAAAAACCGCCCTTTTTCGTTATATCGAGAGTCGTAATAACAACCATGGAGAAATTCAGTTATCTTGAAAACTACTGGACGGATTTTCATGAAACAAAAACTGAACTGCTTATTAGATTGTCTACTCTATTTCTACCCTTATTAAATACTACATTAACTGACTGAAAATAATTGTCCGAGCGAGAAAGACTTAATATCTGATGATATCTCGAAAAAAGTGGATGGATTTTCATGAAACGAAGACTGAATTGCATATCATATTTTTCTGCTTAATATTGCATGTCATACGTATAGAAATATAGCATATATCATAACAATTAAGCTACTTTTTGTTTTATTCAATTCTATTCAGTAGTTTATGAGATACATTATTAGCAAGCAACTCGTTTTGCTCGCTCGGCCAATTATACTTGGATACTTACCTTTACATGTAATGCGCATAGAAATATAGCTGATATCATAATCAGCAACCCAGTTTTTGTTTCATTCAATTCTGCCCGGTAGTTTTCGAGATATCAACATTCCGTTCAGAATCACATACATTAATCCTGCAACTTCTTCCGTATAACGAAGGCGTTTTTTTTTGACTGGAACTGGATGAGGTAACTGATAACTGAATCACCTAGGCATTTAGGTGATTTTAGCAATTAGCTGTAACTCGTACAAATCCGATTTTGAAGAAGGAAATGGTCGTCATTTTGTTTTTATTTATTTATTTAATTCTATCCTAAAAGACTCAAACAGAAACTTATTGGGCTACATTTAGCCAGCCGGAAATGCATTTAGCCTGGTTGCCAAATGGCCTAAACCTGGAAGTAAAATCCGCCCATTGTTTTATGGTGTTTTGTATTTCCTACAAAGCATACTTAATGAAATTCTACAGGGTGCCACTTCTGTCACCCTTGAGCAAATTTAAATATTCAAGATGGCGGCCAAGACGGCTGAAAAATCATATATCGGCCATATCTTCGCTTATAGAACACAGAATATAATCATTTTGGTGTTTAATACTATGTTTTCAGGGTCAGAGAATACTAAAAATGGATTATCTTGTTGATAAAATATCGCCCTTTTTTTTAGGAGCTGGTATCACAGTCACCGTTCGATTTTTCGTTCATTTTCAACTTTCGACTGCTGTTCTGACGTTTCTAATTTAGGTGAAATACCCCGATTAGATTCATTCGAAATGTGGGAATGTCTTCTTTGCATCAAGGGTAAATAAATAGGTTATTATTGTTAGGGACCGAGCTACGCCCTTTTTTTAGGGGCTGGGCTGGTTTCACCATTCGATTTTTCAACTTTCAACTACTATTGTGACGTGTCTAATTTAGTAAATGACTCCAATTAGATTCATTCGAAGGGGGGGGGGGACTGTCTTATTTGCAACAAGGGTAGTTGAAAGGGTGTACGCCTGTTAGGAACCGACCTAGCGCCCTTTTTACTAGGGACTGGTATCACAGTCACTGTTCGATTTTTCAACTTTCAACTGCTATTCCGACATTTGTATAATTTAGGTGGATGACTCCTATTAGGTTCACTCGAAAGGTCGGAATGTCTTCCTTCGAAAGAATCTCATTGGGGTCTTCCACCTAATTTTGAAACGGCCGAAGAGCAGTTGAAAGTTGAAATTGAGCGAAAAATGGAACGGTGACTGTGATACCAGCCTCTATAAAAAGGGCGTATATTTTATCAACAAGATAATCCGTTATTAGTATTCCGTGACCCTGAAAACATAGTATTAGACACCAAAATGTCTATTCTATATGTTCTATATAAGCGAAAATATGGCTGATATATGATTTTTCAGCCATTTTGACCGCCATCTTGAATATTTATGTTTGCTCAAGGGCGCCAAAGTGGCATCCTGCAGAATTTCATTAAGTTTGCCTTGAAGAAACACAAAACACCATAAAACCTTAATTCTCGGTTTTTGGCCCAGCTGCCAAACTAATTCCAAATTCAACATTTTGACAATCGGAAACGAATGTATACAATAAAACAATATTTTAAAGCATACGATAAGATCACAAACATATTAAGACGACTCATTCTCGATCAAACATATTATAAGAAAGAACTAAGGCTTATACAAACAGTATAAGAAAGTATTAAGAGCCAATAACGAGCATCGCTCTTAACTGAAGTCAAGTCAGTCTTTTAAGTGACGTAAAATAACAATCCATGTGACCACGGTGCAAGTTTGAAGGTTATAACAACACATTATGGAGCAATCTAGCATCAACTTCTGACGTCAAAGATAAGTCCCTTTGCTAGCAGGAAATGCACTCCTAATTCAAACTTTTTTGATAATCAGTAACAATGAATGTATACAATAAAACAATCTTATTTAAAAAAAAGTAAAAGGGGCAAAAAGGTGACGGAGTGTGGTTACCTGGGGGTAAGACTGTGTGAGAGGCCGTATTATTTGGATGGGTACGACTGGCAAAATGAGGGGGAAGGTTGGCAGGGAGAAAGATATGATTAAAACGCAATTACATCAATTTTGACATGCCTTCACTTACACAATAACTAAGCACAAGAATTGTGGTAAGAATACGTTACTTACGTCCGATATAACAATTTAATTACTGCATCACCAAGACACGCCACGGAGATCGCCATTGTTTTGCTGGATTCTTTGCGATTGGCTAAGCACACGGCTCATTAATAGTTTATCATTTGCGTAACAGTTTAGATTGTGTATGTGTGGGTGCATCCTTACGTGCAGTTGCCCAAGGACATGGTTTCCATGACAACAGCGACACGTATATGAAGACGGGCACATAACATGAATTTGCGATTTCCCTCCTGTTACAGCACTTGAAAATGACGTTGATCAGATTATTTTCTTTTTTTTTTTGTTGAAGCGTCCTCAATAACATCTGGAAACTTTTACTGAATTTAATTTTGCAGACTACAGTGATTTTTTGCTCTTAAGTTTTTTAATTACTTTATTCTTGCTAGTCCACAAAGTTGGGTCCTTTGTGTTTCTTTATTTTGTTTATTTATTGCTAAGTCTTGACATTAAAAAAAGGTCACCTCATTTTGTCTTTGAACGAGAGATAGGATCTTACTGGTAGCCTACTGTTTGTTTAGGTACTACTTCTTAAACATTGAAGTGAACACCTGACAAGAGTGTCGAAACAGCTATTCTCTGGCCTACTTCATTTTTCTTTACAACTTTGTTTTTTTTTTCTTCTTACTTGTATTATTTTGGATATAAACGAGTATTCATTTATGTTATTACGAACAATGTTTTTTCCAACAAGTAAGGAAAAGGTTTAGTGCTAAATAGTGATGACTTGGTTTATTTTATTTTTTTGAGGGGG
Source organism: Lithobius niger (assembly GCA_023313725.1). Taxonomy (NCBI): domain Eukaryota; kingdom Metazoa; phylum Arthropoda; class Chilopoda; order Lithobiomorpha; family Lithobiidae; genus Lithobius; species Lithobius niger. Next base: position 8,475 of record JAHWFP010082098.1, read on the forward strand.
GGGGGTTCTTTCCTTAGCTTTTCATTCAGCAATTTTTCCATATATCGTTCTAAAAGAACTTTTGTTTGCTCCAATAGGCTCCTCCACGACCAGAGTATGCAGCACGTGCACCCAAACTGATTCTCAATCCAATCACTGGCAAATGGGAACCTTATTTCCCAAAACATAACACAACGGCCCGTCTGATTGCTACTACTGCCCTCATTATTACTATGGTAATACCACTAATAACTAACCACATATGGCATTATCGGATAATTTTTTTTTTACCTAATCCCTCCATATTGTTTTTATTGAAATAAGGTATGCCCGTCGTGAATACCCCTGAGTATATTTTAAGTACACTTGTTGCTTTCCCAAGCTGATAAGAAAAATCTGGTGCAAGCAGTTTGAAATGCAACTCGTGAAAGAGATAAATTATAAACTAGGCTCTAGTGGTATTTATTTCTCTTATTTATTTGCCACTCATAAAAAAGCCTATGTTACACGTAGGTGTTTCCGATTCAGTGTGGTTGGCACTCTCCTTAATGCCTTTAAGACATATATGTGGCCTTATTGGAATATGGCCCTGAGGTTTGAAACCCTCAGTTAACAAAAAAGATATCCAAAGACTTGAAAGTGCACAAAGAATGCCTGACTCTGGTATTGTTACCAATGCTTTTCTTATTTGAATTATTAATTAATTTGAGAATTTTTTATTTACGTAAATGATTTAGCTGACTATAATTTAACTGGTTTGTTAACTTTGTACACAGATAACTTCTGCACGATGTCAATTAATTTTAATCAAAAAATTATGATGCAAAAATTACAATATGACTTCGATAAATGACTATTTTACTAAAAATGAACTTTATATCTATGCAAAAAAAACATGCTTTATGCACATTATGACCACTCACGTGATCAAAAAACAGTGTTCTACATTTCTGCATAACATCAGCTGCTAAAAAGTATACCTTCTGGATCTGCAGAAATTAAAACAAAGACAAATACAAAGTACCTTGGCCTATAAATAGATCTGAATTAAAAATTTTACGATCATATTGAAACTTAATTCGAAAAATTTGACAAACAACCCCTACGCTTTATATGATCAAGAATTATATAAACAAAACTGAAAAAAAAAAAACTACATGAAGCTTGGATCCTATCCAAGTCAGATACGTGCGTAACATATTTGGATCAAGTTCAACGAACTTAATTGAGAAGCTACAAAGAACCATTAACAGAGCAGAAACGGCGCTTATTTAGTAAAAGAAACGGAAAATATACAAAATCAATTATTCACCTTTTAGTAACTTTACAAGCATACAATTACTACAAATAATTACTTTGACTCTACGTAGAAAACCTTTAACCTAAGACCCTTGAGAACCAAGAAAGCATGGTTGCTATTCCCACAACTAACAATCAAACCTGGTTTAAGTATAGATCATTTTTCTTCATCACTTCGTTACATTCCTATGCTGGTGAAAACCCAAGTGCTCAGTGTTTTTTTTATTACAGAATGCAACTCGTGAAGGAGTAAAATTATCAGTAGTAAATTGTGACACTCACTTGGAATAGGACATGAGGTTACAAGTTTCGCTCAATCTACTGTCTGTCGCCGCTACAAGGCTAGGGGACTTTGTAGCGATTATCGTATATTGGGCATAGCATCAGTTCTAGTCTGCTAGCTCTAGTAAATTACCAGAGTACAACTCTGCAGGTCGGATTCCCAACACCAACTGAAGATCTAGTGCCAGCCTCGTCATATTTATACTCGTTTGAAAAATGGGCTCTGCCAAGTATTATGCAACGGTATAGGACCTTGTGCACAAAGCGGTTCCAACTGGTTAAGCAGTTGGACACGCTTCCGGCATGCTCAGCCAACAGCTGTATTGACAGCTATTGGACGAGTTCTTTACTGCTGCCCGTAATTACAAGGGGCACCACAAAGTATTAGCTTCATGGTGTCCGTTGTAGTTCATGTAACAGTCTGTTACATTTCCTCTCCCGTAAGTGTTTGCTTAAGATGTGGGCACCAACCTTTACAAGGTCTATTAACTAAGAAGTAGAGGGATTAAACATTCAATTAACATTTATTGGATGCTTGCCTTATAAACTATACCGAGATTCACAAGAAATCCACACTCTTCCTATCCCAGTAAGAAATTTACTGTGGGATAAGAACTATGAAAACAAATGACTCAATTTTCTTTTTTAAAAACAAACCCCTTACTCCGAATTCCTTAGTGTTAGTTGCGCACTAAAAGCTAATACAACAATAAACTCGAGGGATATGCTTCATCTTCGGCAATGATGTCTGCGTTTATGATTTCTGTTGTTTTGGTTTGCCTTTTTGCTGGTTTCCTTCTCCTTTCCTTTGAATGGGGGTGGTGATTTTTCTTCCACCCCTTGCCTTGTCTGAACCCAAAGAACCGGATGCCATCCTTCCTGAGGTAGAGGCTGGCACACCCGGTTACCCAGTTTTACCTTTCTCTTCGCTGCCGATTCGGTGGTAGCAGCCATGGAGTTGGCTTCCTTTCCCTCTGAACTAGTGTACCTCGGATTGATCGGAGTTGGGTAGTGGCTGCATGCTCATACCCAGCAGTAGAAACCCTCCTTCCATCCGTGGTGGTGGTGATAGTCAGTAGCTTCTTCTCCATCTTTCTTCCTGGTCGATTTTCAGCACCGTAAGATTTTGGTTAGGTCATCTGGAAAGTTCTCTTGTTGGCTGAGCCTCCAGTTGTGACAAGATGGGCCCGGGTTGTCCCATTTTATCCCACTCAATGCGGGAGGAGTTGCTTTCCTATAGGTGCGTCCTGCCACTATTTCCAGAAAATTGCCCACCATTTTTTGCCAGCAGATTTCATGAACCAACTTGAAAGTGTCGGATGCACCACGTGTTTCCACCTCCACCTGGTTCAACTTGGTTCATTCTTCCTGTTAAATGCCATGTGCTGGTACAACACAACTGTTTAGAGCAGGGTAAGAAAACAAAGGCTGAATTATAGGCCTAGTTGCTTTCAGGTCAGTGTAAAATTAAAAAATAAGGAACACCCAACTGAAAGGCTTTTAAAGGCCTGGTTAGGTCGAAGACCAGGGGATCTGGATCCATAAAAGTAACGGTTTGATTCCTTGCCTCCGAGAGAGCTTAACAAGTTTGCTTTAACGCAGTACAGAAATTCTACACTGGTTCAAAGGGTTTTAGCGAGCGTTAACCGCACCCGGTCATCTGCCCAACGAAGTCCTGAGGCCCTATGTCTACAGCACCCGGAATGGATTCCCAGGAGGTCACCCACCCAAGTACCAATCGGGGCCAATGCTGCTTAACTTCGGTGGTCTGACGAGAACCGGTGTTTCCAGCACTGCAAGGCAGCAGACACTGCCTACGCTGGTTTTACCGTTTAAACAAGTACATTTTGAAACCGACGTAACAATGCACGATTAAACTATTAATATTCTTTCTCATTGTTTTTGCAGATGACTTTAGCGATCATCGCCATTCTGGCCGTGTTATTATACAGGAGTCTAGTAGGCCATCAAATGACTCAAATGGACTTGCCTCCAGATGTTGGTACACTCACCGCAATTGCAGCTGCAAGCTTGTTGCAACTCGTTGTCATTTTAGTTCTGGGATCAGTTTATACTGTTGTAGCCAAAAAGTTGACCGACTGGGGTAAGCTATCTTTAGAATAGCAGATTATTTCAAATAAAATTAACATTCATAGTTTGAAGCGATTTTGAACTGAAGCTGCAGGAAAATATACCATCGTGAGTAAGCAAACCGCTTGTCTTTTTTAAACTTTTTAACGTAATGGTTCTTTGATCGAGTTTACACTGGTGTTCCTTAAAATCTGATATCAGAAATACCCAGCGATTGATTTGGTGTTCTGCAACCCTCTCTTCTTTGCTGTTCTTAAAATAACTTACATTAATAGTTTATAATAGTTATTTTTGAGACTGTGCGGACGTAGTTCTTCCCAAAGCACTTCAATTCTGTGTCACTATGACAGTTCTTTAAAAACTTTTGTGTCATATATTAGTTTTTGAAGGAACTTAAATCACGATAATAATAATTCCTCTTGTCGTGCAAGATTGTATTGGCATAAATGTTCATGATGCAACATACATTTTTCGTGTTGCCATAACAAACAGCAAACGCTGTAATAAAATAACCTAAATTTATGTTACCATAGTAGTCCTTATAGCAATTTAAAATTATTTTGCCTCATTATTTTTTAAGACATATTTGTGCTGCTGTAGTCGTCCTTGCAGCATTAATGGTGTTGCCTTAACATTTCTTCAATTACGTTTATGTGGCCATTGTTCTTAAAGAGATTTGTATTGGTATAGTTGTCCTTGCAACAATTTATTATTGTGTTGCATTTTCTTGAAGGATTTTCTTGTTGCAATTTCCCGAATTTTGTTTGGAAGGAATGCACCAGTCTAGTGACTGTTGTTCGTTCCTGAACCATGGATGAGAATAAAAAGGACGTGTTTGCGTCTTCCTAGTACATTAGCCAAACCAAAAGTATGTAAGAAGAAGCAGTTCACAATCAATAAAAAGTTAAAAAAAAATTGTGCAGTGAGTCAGTGCAAAACATACGTACCATGTACCCTATGTAAAATAAGATTACTATCAATTACGTTCAGTCTGTTCAACTAATACTTCGACTAATCTTGGTGCTTTTAACTCTTCTTCAACTGTGAGTGTGATCTGTTCGGCGAACCTATCTGAGAAAGGTGAAGCAAACAGGTCCAGCAAAAAGTTCCCGCAACCAGGGATGCTGCTGCAATAGGCTGTGGCCAGCATCGAGGGTCATTGCACTGCAGTGGAAATTGGGAGACTTGAAGGCGTTATCGTCAGCTAAGAACTGACTATTATATTAGACTTTCTAACCAGCTCAAAGTCTTTGATGTCAGTTTGCGATATTGTGTGCAAAGAATTGCACAACAGTATTAATAGGAATGTAAGCATATCTTTACAACATACTTAAGCTGGCAAGGCAGACTCTGGTGCAACAATGCTGGAGGTTCACCACCAAATTCTTGGGCAACCTGGGTGTTGTGGCGTTCGATATTGGATATTACAAATAGTGTGACCAATTTTTAAAGTTTGGATTTCCTCAGAGAAGTCATAAACACAAGTTCAGTAAACCTAGGAACCAAGATTGAAAACGTAATGTTGACACACTGCTTTACTACTTGAATTCATGGAGCTGGATTTAAGTCGCTTGAACAACAGGTTAGCCAACATTCAGTAAAATGGCAAAAACAAATTTAATTGTTACTATTATTATGCCGAAAAACAATATCTGGCATTAAGCCCTGAAATACGCCGCGTTTTAGTAAAACTTATTTGGCTTGACAACCTATCTATGAAAACAACATGAACAGGTGCATGTAATGATGACAGAGTGTCAAATTGACGGAGTGTCAAAATATCACAATGCAGTGCAAATTATTGAGTTGTTTGCAACGCAACTGCCCTTAACCGATCAGTTAGAGGTTAAGACACCTGGTAGTTCTTGTACTGGGCTAGCAGCAACAGTTAACCAATCGACGAATGTATACTTGCGCTTGGAAATTTGAAGCAGTTTTTAAACCTGTTTTCAGCGAAGCAAACTCCGTGCTAATAAATCCGGTAATAAATCCGTACAGTTTATATTAACCTAAATATTAAACAACAACTATACGGGATTAATATAAACGATAGTTAGTACATACCCTGCGATAGCAGCACAGGCTGCTCAACATCGATCAACGTCCTGGTCGCGAATTCGCGTATCGCAAAACGTTTGCCATGATACACACAAACATTGCGTATTTTCAGTCGCATTGTCAAATGGGTTTAAGCGGATTAATGCATCTATCTTTCTGCATAACAATATCGTATAAATCAAGCCTGATATGGAGAATAAGGACGATGTATCTAACAAAGTGTGTCCTTCTACTCCTCTCGAAATAGTGGCATTAAAAATCGGAGAAACGTGTCGGAAGAACTCGTATTGCTCTGAAGTTGTGCTAGGCTTACTAAGAAATTGCATGGGCACCGCAATTCTTGGCGATAAAACCGTTTGAACTACGAAAAGTGTTATGATCACATTGTTGCATCTAGCAGGAGAAGGGATTTATATTTCGCATAATGAGTTGAGTGTAGTGTTGAAAGACGAAGAATTTTCCTGTGGTTCCGACAGTCGTGGCAGTTGGTTGAATGATGTCGGAGCAGTGTGTGTAGTTCATATATGCCTATTCGAACTCAGCTCGTGGGCTCAGCTTGACAAAGTTATATTCTTAAGACTGGAAAACCTGACCCGTAAATCTTAGGTGAGCCGAGTTAGTATCACAACCTAATTATAAGTGACAACAAGACGTAATAATAAACATCAATATAAAGTTCAATCCGCGCCACTTGTTATAGGCCCAATCTTCCTATTCCCATCCATCTGGCCATGTTTTTTTAAAACCAGTTTTATTTTTAACGTGGTCATCGTGCCTGAGGGGTGAGAGAGCTCAGCCTGGTTGCTGGAGGTAGTGGGGCTGGTTGAACCCCTGGAAATGGGACATTGGCAAAGTCCCTCCAGGAATGCAGGCCAGGGTAGCGTGAGAGAGTACCGTGCTCCTTGAACGTCTGTGGGAACTATTCTGGATAATTCTGGACAATCTTTCGGCCCCTACGATGATCGGAGGTTTCCTGGTTCAAATCCCCGAGTTGGCTCCTCCCTTTACCAGATATTTCTTTTCAAAAAAGTCTGGCAATGTTCAAAATTGAGCTGGTTCAGCCACGCAAGCAGTTGCTTCTGCCAACTTTAGGCTCAAAGAAATTAATTAAAAAAAAACGAATACACATACTTTTAATTATGACAATTGCGTTTTAATAATCTGGGATAACATGACAACTTTTTTCCATGAATTATTCTTCATCATCCCATTCCCCTCTTACTCTTTATCTGCGTATATTCAATGCTGTCTCTTTTTTGGTTGGCAGTCAGCTTCCCCCTGGGTCCTTGCCATACCTGTTGCGACAGCAGCAAATTATTTTATTTATTTATTTTTTATCAAGTCTTGTGTTGTGTTTGCAGCAGCAACTTAAAATTGTGTTGCTGTAACATTTCTTGAAATAGGTTTTGTTGTTTCAGACTAGTTGTCCTCGCAGCCTAAGTGTATTTCCTTAACATTTCTTGAATTAAGTTTATGTTGCTCCAGTTGTCGCTGAGATGATTTTTAACTGTGTTGCTGTAATATTTCTTGAAGCAAGTTTGTGCTCTCGTATTGTCGTTGAACTTAAATTTGTGTCTTCCTGTTAGTTCGTGAAGAAGCTTAATAGTTCTTAAGACAAAATATTTTAGTCACAAAAGTAATTTAGAGAGTAGCTCACATTTCTATAGACATTGTAATTCTTTGCGCAACTTATTAACTGTATTGTTGTAGTAATTTTTGGTACGTATTTATACTTGTGGTACACCGTACGAAAACTGATCTTACCATGATAACTATGTTTCAGTAATTCCTTTGTAAGGTGCAAATACTTATCACAGAATTACTTAATTCGTTTCACATTTGGTTTTAGTATATTTACTTTTCAGAAATGCTACGAACCCAAGAGGAGTATGAAACGTCACTAACAATAAAAATATTCTTATTTCAATTTGTCAATTTTTATTCACCATTGTTTTACATTGCTTTCCTCAAGCCATCGTAAGTGACCTACAAAAATTGTCAGGACACCTGTTACTTAGTGACCTTAACTGGCACTGAAATATTTCCGTAATTGTTTGTAGGTTGTCGAGAGTACCTGGGCAAAACGACAAGTTCCTCGGTATGGACCTTCCTGTTGAAAAAGTAAAAATAATTATTTATTAAATGTTTTACGTGTTATATTTTATTTTAAACCAATTGCTGAGTGATCGATGGGAGCAATGTGTAATACTCGACGATGTGGAATTATTTTTATGTTTGTGTGTCCAGCTGTGTGTTTGTAGATGGTGGACCAGATGACGTTCGTCGTTGGTGTTACTATTTTGTAAAACTTCCGGAATGAGAACGCTGAAGGTTTGCATTTCAGAACTAGTTGCGTCTAGGGGATTTGCAGCAAAGTATTGCTCAAATTGGGGACGAACCCGGTGTATTAGGCTAGGAATCACTGAATCCCCATTGCATGGACCTAGCAGTAGAGGGAGGGGGTTGTATTTCCTAAACCAGAGCATAATCGTCAGTCAATGATGTGCGTTAGCTGGAGATTTCCGCCTAGAAGCTCAATATAATCGCGGACTGTTTACATACCCTTCTGATATTCAGTGGCCATGTAACAGGCATGTTACAGTTCTTCTGCTTGAAATTTGGTGACAAGGACCTCTAGTGCAGGATATTTCCTGAATTATTGTTTTTCAATTTTCGTATATTTTGGCGATATATAGTTAGTCGTATTTGCATCGATTCTCCATCCAGAAATGTCCACTTAAATACGTTAAAGGTATTGCACACTGGGGAAGCAGTAATGTTTTTGACCACGAAATTGTGTCGTGGCAGTGCTTAACGGTGTGTATTAAAAATAAAAATTGTAAATGTCTTATCTACTGAAAATTTAAAATAATTTAGTTATAATAAAACTTTTTTCATAGCCAACCAAAATGTACATTACCTATTATTCATTAGCATTCCCCCCCCCCCCCAATATGGAGCTCTCAATCCCTAGCTTAAAAGTTGGCTTCCCTGCCGTGCTTGTAACTTCCTCTACTGCGCATGTGCAAGTGCAGGCCAGCATATATAGAGCCGGCGCAGCGGACCGTACTTCATCTTTCTTCCTTGGGTGACTGCCGCGCGAGGTTGCTCTGGAGCTCTCCAGTCTTCTGGCCTCCGTCCGCGGACCGCTTTGGATACATTGACGGTCCACTTTGTGTCTTGCTGTTTGTGGACTCTCTGGTGGTTGTGGGTGCGGGAGGTTCCTCTTCATGGAACATTCAGCCCGGCCCGCCCTCTTCTCCATCGCCTGGTAGCCCGTCTGTTCCGCCGGTCCTCCTCTAGTTCCAAGTGTCCGCATCCTGTCGGCCGCGCTTCCCGTTCCTCGGACCGCTGCCTGAATTACATAGGCAGTTTCGTTTTTTCCTGATAGCAACACCTTCCGGATCAATAGACACGATTGCTTTCCTGAGTCGCCTACTTAGCGGCTCCACCACTTCCAGTGGCACTTTTTGCCAGCCTGATACACGGCCTATTTCCAATAAGTGTGCCGATGCCAAGGTTCGGACAGGTTTCCAAGCTTGATCCAGGTAGCTTACCTCTTGAACGCACCAGTGATGGGTATTTTTTTTTCTGTTCGTGCTACGAGGCGTACATAGCTCGTGTGCGCAATGTATTAATGAATGCACGCAAAGGCAAAAGAAACTGACATTCGAGCGCACATGATACCTCTGGCAGGGCACAATCAGAACTGCAGGGATCGCACTTTGCATGGAAGGATAACACCCTACAGTTTCCATGACGGTATGCGCGCTTGATTTACAGTTTAGTGAGGTATCACGCACTCGAGTACACAAAATTTGTTTGTGAGCTGGATTTACGTACACTCGCAGCACAACACCATTTTTGCCAAGGCTCAACAAGAAGAAAGGCTGCCAAAACGGCCAAGTGGGAGGGTAGGCGGGATGGGAGACTGCAGAAGAATCAGGAGGTATAACCACAAACTACCACAAAGCGTGGAAGGTATTATAAAAAATTGCCTGAAAATTATTAAATGGGTTTTGAATGGCACCTTACACAAGGGAGACAGCCAGCCAGTATTCACAGTATGACTGAGTAATTGCGTTTTTAATTTTTTTAATTTATTTTTTCAGTGTAGAGCTGGTCTATGTATCGTGGAACTGTGTATCCAGTTGATGATAATTCTGATTGGAAAACAAATTGTCAGCAACTTTTTGGAAATTGCCTGGCCGTGAGTAAAAACACTTATTGTTAATAAAAACGCTTCAGCATACAAAATATGGATGTAAACCTGTCCTTAAACAAATAGTAATGCTGTATAGGAACAGATACAAGAAATGGACATGTAAGTCATCAAGTGTCGCACTAATGCGCGTAAAAGAGTCTCCAGCATCACAAAAAAACATGCGTATGTCTAAAGGCCTCTCCAGACAGAAGAAAATTTCGTGCGAAACTATACGTAACTACGTGCCTATATTGCAGTAATCGTGTGGTTGGAGTTGCGTTAAGGACGAATATTGAAGTGTTTTTTACACCATACTACGTTGGCGTGCAGCCGCGAGCAGCCAGTCTGGTTAGGGCTTTAGGCTTACATCCCTATATTATACGCTTAAGCGTTTATTAATTATAATATCAGTTATTTTTTCCTTGGAGATATTTCAAATAAATTAAGTAATGAGAATTGTGATATATGAGGTAATCGTGGTGAGATAATTGAGAGAAACTATTTTTTAGATAAATCAGATAAACAACATTTGAGATAAAGGCAATTAACGAGATTGCAGGTTAACGAGATAAATAAGATTTGACATAAGTTAGATAAACGAGATAGATGTCACATAAGGTGAGAACCGACATTTGGAAGAAAAGGGATAAACAAGATATAATTAAATAATGGAAACAATATTCGAGCTAATTATCAGATGAACGCGATTTAATCTCGATATCTTATATTTATCTTATCTTATCCTAATATGTAGGCTATCCAATGTATATTTTTATACTACATTCTCTTCATCAGACTGCTTCCTATAAAATTCGTATCTTCAGCTTTATTCGAGATTCTTTTCTCCACTGAACACTCTTAGCTTTAGACTGTTCTTATTACTCACTCTTATTATTGCTTATTAGGAGAATTTAAACAAAGTGGGGAACTTACTTTTTCCGTCAGAAATAGTATTGATTCAGTTGCAAAATAAAGGCCAAAAGTCCCAACGACAGCTACAACAACAACAACAACAACACTGGTCCGACTAAAATGCCTTCAAAAACCCCTGGGCTTTTTTAATACCAACATTTTAAACCTGAAATTGTTAGAATAGGTTCATTGGTTCGATCTCTATGGAAGATCAAAAGTCCAACAATAACAACATATTTTGCATCTTTCTTACTACCAGCAAAACGATAAAAATAAATCTCAAATTTAACTGGCTCATCTGGTTGGACGTACAAAAAAAGTAGACCCGTATCACGTTTCTGAACAGAAAACATTCGCGTTTCTGAAACAAGGTGCGTGGATTGAGCAAGCAAAGCGAGCGAATTCACACGTA